>JAVQJX010028479.1:0-11396 GCA_036025115.1 Ambassis agassizii | reverse complement strand
ATAACACACACACACACACACACACACACACACACACACACACAACAACAACAACATCTACAACAACAACACAGAGAATGGATGACAGCAATCAGTGTTCAGTGAAATGATACAGAAGTACAAATTTTCAACAAGTAAAAGAAGAGCAAGGACACTAAGAGTTTAAAAAGTGATTTCAATCTGGTTTAAAGACCAGGCTTAAGCTCTAAATATTGCTCTTGACCCGAGGAAAATCCTCTGTTTATGTATTTCTATGAGACTGAAGAGATCATGAGACAATAAAAAAGGGATTTCACTGTGTATATACCATGAGACCAAGAGCTAAACTAATAACTTTTATGAAAAGTTTGTCCGTCAGTACCACATGAATGAAACAAAAAACAAGTTTTATGGCTTCATATTGTTCTGATTTTTAGTCGAATAGAAATTTCAAACATCACAAAACTTTTTCAGTGTCTGCACTTGTGTGTTTTTCCAAGTAATTAATTATGACATAAAAATAAGCCGTTACTGGAGACATCAGTGGGTAAGTGAAAATCACAAACCACAACTAAACTGAATGAAGTTCAGAGCCATAAAATACTGACAAATGACTTCATAAATAATGTGTTTCTTGGACAATTATGCAGAACAGAGACAAGTCAAGAAAAATAAATGAAGTCAAGAGAAGAGTCCAAATATTTCTGTGGTTCCTTTCAACTAGAATCTTCTGTTAAAATGGAGAACTCAGAGGATTTCTTTAGGGGCTCATGTGGATTTTGGCATTTATGAGTTGTGGATGTGCGTCAACCCAGGCAGCAAAAATTGTCATAAATCCATAGATGTTGGCTGCCTGAGTTAATAAAGATACAAGGAAGCCTCGTCTGCCAAGAAACCTTTTTGTCTTCAGTTTCCTTTGAAAGTTCTTCTCTTTAACATTTTCCTATCCATATTTTTACTCACTACATGGAGTCAGTCCAAGCCAGCAAACGTCTGCTTACATGCTTATGTACACATATATTTTTCCCATCATTCTTTAATCTGCTTCCGAACTTCCTCTCTGCCCTTTTACAAAGCAGAATGGAGCACCGACGGGGGTTTGTGGAAATAAAACAAACGGTGAAACTGCAATGTGCAGCCAAGGAAAACTAGCTGATGGGCTTTCCTCCCTGTTTCCTGGGCACAGAGTGTACCAACCTGCAACTAAACTCTCCAAATCCTCACTCCTTGTTTGTTTTCTTGAACTTTGTTTTGTAATCATATTCAATTTCTCCTCCCAGTAAAAACAATAAAATATAATATAAAACATACATTATCAAGTCATAATCCAAACTTTCCCTTGCTTTTTCGTTTTTAAATGGACTGTTTCATAAGTGTACTGTTGTGTGCTGCCTCCTGGGTGTGGGACTGCTGACCTGCTGGGTCGAGTGTGCTGCCAAGTCTTTACCGTGAGAGAGAGAGCGAGCAGAGGGCAGGACACAGAAGGGGCACTGTGCCATCAGACGCTCTGCCAGGCTTGGCCGCAGCGCCGGGGTTAGTGGGAAAAGACTAACTGCAATTGCTTGACTCAAGTAGTTAAAGATGTGAAAACACACAAGAGGAAATGAGGAAGAAAAAGATATTCTTTCACACCTGCTTTTCCTCCATCAGCACCCTGATCCCTGTCCCAGACTGAGCCCTTCCCTACTTTCTTCCAGGATTCCTGCAACTCTCCTCTTAAAAATCCATTCCTTACTCTTTGTGCTTCCACAGTCTGAGCCTCCACCCTGCACTCTCCTCTAACCTAATTTCATCCAGCTCTCTCACCCTTTCTGCCTCAACTCCTGACTTCTCAGACTCTAAGCTCAACAGAGGGACTTAACCTCATCTCAAATACTCTTCAGAGTGCAGTCACCTCTCCCAGCTGGCTCATACAGCTCATTCATAACAGTAACCATGAATGCACTGCGGCAGTTTTGCTAAATCCAATCCAACATTCTTTTACATTTGGATTTTGGCACCTCATTTCAAAATTTTACGGCTTACTGAATTATATCAACCCAATTTTTTTCTTCTACCACTTTCCAGTTGAACAAAGTGGATTGATCTGTTTAGACAAGATTAACATTTAAAGTTCAATACTGTTCACTCGCAACCTAAAAGCACCTGTCTGATGACACAAAGGCAGGGAACGTCTGAGTGAGGATGCACAAAGGTTCCTCCCTTCAGGTCTAAGAGCTCTTAACTTACACTTAACTTACAGAGTGCCTGTACAATGCTGCTACCACAGTGAACTGTCCCAGCTTGGGATGAATAAAGTGCTTCTATTCCATTTGATTAATATTGGAAGCAGAAACTAACACACTGCACTGACACATGCTGCAGAGAGGAGGACCATATGGGGCACCAACTCCCCTAGGTGAGCTATTGGGGCATTAGACAGACCTGATGCCATAGCCAACATTAAAGGGCAGCTTTTCGGTGGGATTAGACCACATGGACCAGCATGTTGATGGTTGATCAGTTATCTTTCCCTGGAACAGTTTTGCGACAAGCTAACCTGAAGCCAGGAACACCCCCACAAGCTGACTTCCTGTTTTTGGAGCTGCTCTAACCCAGTCATCCCATCATATTTGAACCCATTTTTCCACCCTCAGACAGGTGTCTTTAAATGTTAATCACTGGCTCATCCCTCACATATTCTGTTCAATGGCTGGAGTTTGTCTTTCTGACTAAAATCAGCCTCTGCCTCCATCCAACACACCCCACTCCTCATTTAATATTAATGAAAAAAGAGAAACTACACAACCCCCCAAAAAAAGAAGACGCAACATTTAGCAGCTAATTTGTGCTATCCAATCAGTGTACCACACATTGCTTCGACATGTTGCACGCTGATTGGATGAGTGAGATGTGGGTGAAAAAGGGAGGAGGTGCAGTTTTGGGCAGCACTCAGGAGAGGAGTACAGAAATGGAGAAAGCTCACCAGTGCATTAGGGACAGCACGGTGCAATTCGTTCCATTGGCAGCACTTCAAAGAGGGAGAGGAGGGGGGATAATCCACCCCAACATTAGCCCCCGGAATCTTCCACCAGCACCACCAACATGCTCACAGACACAGACACACATGCGTGCACGCACACATTTATTCACAAAAGCAGCAGGCTGGAGGGCTTGGTCGTGGGGTGTGATTGGGTTGGGGTCTAGGGATGACGGGATGGAAGGATGGAGGGGATTTTTCAATTTGCCAGCAAATCAGAGATGATTGGAATATTCTCCTGCACACACAAACACAATGCTGTACACACACAACACACATCCATCTCCACAGAAAAGACCTCACGCTTGAACCCAGAGAGGAAGACCAAAAAAAAAAAAAATAGGTGGAACATTTGATCATAGCAGCGAAACAAACAGGAATATGGGTTAAAAATATAGGTCAGCAACCATGTGGTTGATTCTAACAGGTGGTGAAGGTGGGTGTGAGAGAGGGAAGCAAAGATCAAGAGGATAAAAGAGGAAGGATGGAGGGCGTGCAGGGAGGAAGGAACGTGAAGAAGACGGATGAAGTGAAAGAGAGCTTGTATATCGACAGCCACTAGCATCAGTAGCGGTGAGCTGTCAACAGTCGTGACCAATCGGAGATCAATCCTCCTCATGGGTGACCTGCCAGCAGTGAATACAATCAATCCTTCTTTCTCTGTCAGACCTTCGGGCAGCGTTAAAGAGGAATTCGCAGCTCGATTCGCAGCAGCTGGACACTTCAGCCCAACCTGCCTCAGAGTGTCACGGCCTTTCGATGATACAGATCCTGTATCCTTGTATCCTTTTCAGGCTGATAAAAGATGCTTTAAAGTGATCTTACCTAACTTTGAAATGATCAGACACATAATTCACTGACTACAGATTCTACAGAGCAGTTAAATGTTCTCTAATTGGCAACAGAGATCACTGAGACACGCCTGATTAATAAAACCATAACATTATTCACCAATTGTCTTCAAATCAAACTAAAAAAATATATCTTCCATGACAACAATGTACTTCAGGGATGACAAGAATTTCTGCTGCTACTGTACAGTGAAGCTATGAGCACATAATCTGAGATTAAGTTCTTTAAAATGTCTGTATTTTGCCTCAGCCTGCTGCATTAAATTTCATGGTCCACTTTAATTACAGACTGCTTTTGCAAGTCAGGTTGGGTTGGGGTGATTGGTGAATCAATATTTTTTGTGGGTCATGTGGCTGGATCAGATCCTGTAATTCCATCCATCCTTTTACTTTACACACGTTCATTGTCCCTGGAGGGTCGGTGTGTTTGGACAGTGGGAGGAATCACAGAGGAAACATGCAAAGTTCACACAGCTTGTTCCTTCTTGGGTGTGTGTGAGGTGCTGTGTTCCGCTCCTCTGCAGGCTACCTCATGAGGATGTGTGCAGGAATTTAAAAATGTCTGACCCACGCTTCATTACTGTGGCTCCCTAAGAACAGACTGTGAATGTACATTTAAGTTGCTCTAAACACATTGATCTGTTGTTTAGGTCCCTGACTGTGCTGTGTCTCCATGTGCCCGACTTCTTAATTATTCTTTACATGCCATAAAGACAACAATGAATAAGTCATTATTTTCTACTGACTGTTTTAGCTTTTTATTGACGGGATAAACAGAGTTAACTTCAGAGACTTAAAGTGGTTTGGTTCACTTGTACAGCACATCAATAATGGGCGGTCTGCAGGGAGACGAGTTATAGAGTCCACGGACACACTGACTGGTCAGGAGGTTAGCAAGGCCTGCAATGATCAATAAACCCTGACCACTGGAGACCACTGTGGTACAGCTACAGTTACACAAGCCTATAGAAAACAAACACCTCTGCTGAGTTATGTTCGTCCCACAGAAAATACTATACACTGACAGATTCACACACAATCAAAGTGACCTACATAATAATGAGAAAACAAACCAAACGTTAATTGTTTACCCACAGTAAAGAAGTGACAACCTGCTCTGAGGGGAAATGATTTTTCACTTCATTATTTCCAGTTAAGAGGTGAGGAACTGCCACCTAAAAGCCAAATTAAACCTGTGGGATGCAGGACAAAGAACGCTGATCCGCCGCTCTAATCAGAGCTGAGCTAAAGTCCACTCAATTGGTTTACCAGCTGAGGATAAATGGGAAAAGCCAAGGAGCAATTAAAGCATGGCCTCCAATTACTTCCTGTGTTTCTTCTTTTAGTTTGGCACAGAATACTAAACTATAGTCATTTGGTCGACAAGCAGCCACCTTAATTGCCAAAAAGGTGGTCAAATTGTGAGCCAAATTAAATCAACCGAACCAAACACAAGCCAAACGCACTGTATCAACTCACAGGCCTAAATGAAGGAAAAGGTATTTAAAGGACAGCAGATTATATGTGTGCTGAAAGAAAATACGTTTTCACTGGCTAGGAAAGTTTCCTTTTGGTAGATTTAGTATCAGAAAGTAAGCAAACACCACATTTTTCTTAGATGTGGTAATGATATGAAACATTTGTCTGAATGTAAAAAGCATCTCAGCAGGCCCGCTGCCTGTCCTTGGCAAACCAGAGTTCATCTCCTTAAAATTGGGCTGTGTGCTGTCCGCTGTAATTCTGATTCTGGAGGACAGATCGCAGGGTCAGAAGAGGGTTTTCAGAGCACTGCTGCGCTGAATGCCAATCACCTATCAAAGCACCGCGAACATGAGCCCTGAGTGAGGTTATGAGCACGGCACGACCGATCCGAGAAAACCAGCGAGGAAATATACATAGTGGTTAGCATTCAGCTGCCAACTGTGAGCTGTGATACTGAAGGGAGCGTGGGGAATCTGAACGACTACACATCAGGTACAGATCAGCTCTGTAATTTACATGAAAGATGTTTCCTGGATTTTCTTTAGTCAATGTTATGCAATGAAAGGTTTAACCTTCTGAACCGCAAACAGGTTTTGATTCAATACGGCTAGAAGAGAGAACTCAAACACGTCTTTGTGCAGTGTAACACAGGACATAATATACAGTACAATAGAAAATACAGACACCCTTCTTCATGGTTTTATTAGTCTGTCTGGCCTCCACATGTTATAATATTAATATTATTTCCATTTTTCAGCATCTAAAAATTCACTCAATATTCTGTTTCTGAAAGATCAGCCAAAATCTGACCTACTGCCATGTTACTGTTGGCTGCGAGTGAGTGAACAGGTCACTGGGTTTCCACTGGGTTGTACATTTTGAAATATCGTATGAGAAAAGAGAGAGCAGATGCTGATATATATAAAAATCATCTAATTTGTAAAAAAACAGAAATCATGATTTTGACAGGGAGATGGTGGATGAGAAGGTTTGGATATATGCTCAGCCATCTCCGTCTAGATACAATGGTTCTACAAACACACCTAACAACCATTCAGGACACTCTCTGGACACCTTCGCCAGAAGTTTCCATTTCTGCCTTGTGCACAAACAGGGTGATTTATTCCTCCACCCAACTCTTCATCCGTGCCTTTTGCATGGCCTCCCTAAACTTCTCTTTCTCAACCACAGAAGCTGCTGTTGCTCCGGATTGCCAATGACTGCATTAGCTATTTCAAGATTTTATGGGCTGACCAAGCCTAAGAAACCTCCTTCTACAACTCCCTTACTACTTGTGCCGATTAGTTTTAGATGAAGGATTTCGTGTCTTCCAAAAGATGCATTCAAAAATTGTAGATTATGTAGAAGATCATTCATAAAGGACAGGCTGACACAAGCACAGCAGCTCGATATTAAAGCGCTGCTTCAGTTTATATATAGGCAGGCTGTTCCTTCTAAGAACCCCTCTGAGGCTCCTCTCTGCAGGACTACGGAGTCCCAAGGCGGCACCCTTTCAAGGACCAACCTACAGTCTCAGTCCTTCGATGACACAGTAGTTGTACAAACATTACCATCTTTTTCTCAGGGGAGCAGCATAGTGTTGCAAAGCAGAGGGGCTCATGAGTAGTATCACCACAAGTACCCAGAGTCTGTCAGGAAAAATAAAAGTCAGTCTCCCACATGGCTCTACGACAGAGGTGTGTTTCCACATCCCAAGTGGCACACATACACGCTGCTATTTCTGAGCCGGAGGTCACCTGAGACTGAATATTCTGTTGTGCCTGTCTCAAAGTCACAGAAGAAGAAGAATGTTTTACACATAAAGTAACCTGTGATGTGTCACTGAATACGACAGATCACAGAAATGAATTCAGCATCGTCTCCGCTGACTGATCAGTCACTCATTATATCACACATCCATTTCATTATGCCTCCATTCTTTCAGCTATTCATTCATTAAACATTAATATTCATGAGAGCGAAAATCAACTTTATACAAATGTGTCAATGATCTTTTTAATTAAGAGTCTGAAAAATGTAAATGTGGATACACCGACACCCAGCCTGGATACACACACAGGTACAAACACACACCGTTTCACTGGCTTCATACCAAACGCACACACACATCAGCTTTTTTTCTCCCACTTACCCTTTCCAGGTCTTGTCGGAGGTGTGTGAAGAGTTTGAGGCGTCTGTAGAGGACGTCCTGCTCCTGCTGGGCCAGGTTGTCCACTTCATCACGCTTTAAGGTCACCAGAGGTCGATTAAAGTTGGCCTTCCTCTTCAACTTCCAGAACTGATATATGAAGTCCACCTTGAAAAATTACACATTTGTCGGTATTATAAACTGCACGAATACTTCCTGTTTGCATCTGATTGGACGAACCCTCCCCCGAGGATCTTCAATTCATTTTTTTCCCCTTTTTTTACACTTCCATCTTTGGGAATCTGCTTGTAAGTGAAAAAAAAAATCATTCAATAAAAGTAAGCAGCGTGTTCTCCAACTGATATAAATGCTGTTTGTTTACAGCAGTTATAAAATATTTTGGCTGCAGAAACATCCATCTTTAGAAAGCAAACCCAGTTAATCACAGCAAGTCCTAAACAAATGCCTGCAACTCATCATACCTATGAACAGTACAACACTTTATTTGATGCACTCAAGCTCAAAATCTGGACAAGCAGATGATGAACTGCACACAAATACTGCGAACACACTCTTCTTACAAATGTCTTCAGCCTCTTATGTGTGTTCTGAGATGCTCAGCTGAACGTTGCTGTCCTGCAGAGGAGTTACTCTATTTGCATACTGGCTGGGGAACTGGGATGCAGAAGTCCCTGCAGTTTCCGAGTGGCAAAAAGCTTGAGTTAAAAATTGTGCAAACATACCTGTGAGACCGGCAGCCCCAGGTTTTCGGCCACCTCTCTGGGATCCACCAGTCGGTAAAACTCGTCCTCCAGCTCCTGCAGCTTCTGTTTCCTCTGGCTCACTTTCTCTCTCTCCAGCTGGTCTCGTTCTGCTCGCTCTGACGCAGACACTGAAACCAGGTGCGATACCGACCTCTGCTCTGTATCGCTGCCAAAGTTCGGCTCGTGCTGCTGGTCCAGCCGAAACTCTGAGGCGGCCCAGTCAGATCTAGCTGTGCTGTGTGATCCGTTTGTGGTGGCGGTGGCGGAGTGGTTGCCGTTGGTGATGCTGCTGGAGCTGCAGGTGTTGTTGGCTGTGGTGCTGCTATGCTCCAGGCAGAAGGACTTGAAGCGCACCTCGTCGTTCTCGGCCAGAATGGTCTTCATCTCCAGGCCGTGGTCGAAGGCGCACGTCACATGGAAGGCCACAATGCAGGAGGGCATGGAGCACTACAGGGAAAAAGACAGTGAGGAAATACAGTTAAAAGCACATCAAGAAAAAAAAAAGGTTTTCAAATTCCCAGACACTTTGTCACAACTGTTTGTTTTAAAAGTGTCATTTTTGCTCCATTTATTGTGTTATCAAGGTTCCAATACAAGTGCAGCAGAGCAGAAAGACAAGCTAAGTCACAACAAACACAGTTCCCCCATTTCTGCTGACATTTTGGTAACTTAGGATGTGTGTGTGTGTGTCTCTCAGTGCTATCCATTACAGGTCATACTAAAAGACAACCTCCCACTGAGTCCCTGCAGGCATGGTGTGATTTTGTGTGTGTGAGCTCTTGTGGCTGTTGACACTGCGTGTGCGTTACAGTATGTGCACACTTGTAAACGTAAAATATGTGTGTGTGTGCGTACTTTTCAGAGGAGTACAGGATTGGCTGACTGTCTGTGTGCTCTGTGTTGCGTGTGAGCACAGTGGCAAAAAAAAAAAAAACCTGACTGATCCGACTGGCTGCACCATCTGGAAAACAAATTCTGCTGAACGTTTCCACAAACAGAGCTTCTCCTCTCTGTGACTGAACTCATAAAATGATAAAAGTAGGCAGTTAAGCTTATCCAGTCCCTTATTCATATTCTCTTGCATTATAAAAAAAAGTTTTAAAACAGCTTTAAAAAGTTTTAATTGGAACGACTTCCTACCAAAGAAAGAGAATCAGAGTACTGATTGGAGACTTTTCCTAATGCGGTTTATATGATGAGCCCAGAAATTACATCACTTTAAAGGCTGTTCTATCCATTTTTTCCTCTGCTTACCTTAAAGTTAGGAAGTGCAGTATTTTCCCCCTCATCACTCACTTCACATCACTCAGCCCCAAAAACAATACACAGATTTCAAGCTGAAATAGGTCATCAGTGCAAAGGAGAGAGACACCGCTGCACTGCCTCTGTTTGCTGTTAGCTTAACAGAATTCCAACATGTTTGTTTACTTCATGCGGCAAGCTTAACGCACGTGGCAGGATAAATAGAGATATCATAGCCCCTGATTTGTAAACTATCACATGCATCCATGTGAGACCACAAACAGGCTAATGAGAGACACACTGTGTACATTATTTACCAGCGTGAGTGCTGTAACACACACACTGAACCCTCCATAGGATCATTTTGTGTTGAAATTGTCGATATAAAAGCTCTTGCTGTTGAATATTTCAAAATAATGTATCATACAATAATGAGCATCCTTTCACCTGCATTTTACAGGAGTGGACTAGAGGCATGAATTCAGCTCCGTATCAGTGAAAAGTAGACAATCTGTTTGTTCAGCCTGTCGTATCTGTTCATAAGCGGCATCACCGTTACCATGGTAACTGCAAAAGAGGCTGTTTTTCCTTGTAAAATGTCACCTGAACTATGATCTTTACCTTAACCCCTAATCTTAACCAGTGTTTTTAAAGCCTAAACCATGAGTGAAAAGAAAAGGGTGCCACTTAAATAAAATAATTTCTGAACAAATTCTGATGGGCTTCTTGTTTATAAACTAGGCTTCCAGTTTTCAGTATAACCTGATACAGTGGAGGAAGGAGTTGACAAGAAAGTGAAGGGCAGCTAGTGGCTAAAAACGACTCTTAGCTTCTCCATTAATCCTTCTCAGAGTCAATACTGCACTGATTGTTGCATCCATTGATTAGCAGTCCATAGCTAAGTATTAAGGACATTAAGGAGAGACACAGAAAACCCATCCCTCTTTGTGTAAGCTGAATTCACAGTGTTTCATTTGCCTTACTTGCAGGTAAAAGTTTATGTTGCGAGAGCATCTTTCCACTGAATCACTGAAGTCAGTGATGGAGGAACAGAAGGTGTGATCCAATCATCACATATCTGTCCTGTGTACGACACCTCTACAGATACATCATCTTGTTAAAAAGCAGCATTACAGTGCATCGTTGTAGAGCAGTTTTGTTATTACCAACCAAATGTCAGATTGGGCGCGCTGCAGCTGCTCTCACTTATTGGGTGTCAAAAGGCAAAAGGTTGAGCACAGTGTGGAGCCGGTCGGCGTGTTGTTCAGAACGAGCCAAGTCATCGCAAAAAATACTCATCTGGCCTTTTCACCTGCACCTGTTCTGTTCCAGCAGGAAGTCATTAATAAGCAGAGGCCGGTACATCTGTTTGTTTGTATTCTTAAACACCTCTGGACACGTTCAGTGGGAGAAACTCACTCTATTAGTCACTCTCTGTTCTGATCACGCTCCATTTTTTAACATTAATTATTTTTTTAAACATATAATTATTCACTTTTATATTTCTCACATTTCTCACTGATATTTGGAGATGCTAAATACTTGCATTATTACTTTGCTTCTGCTGCTTGCAGTAACTTTTTTCACTCTCAGGTTTTCTCTTTGATAAATTCATAATTCTGAGGCCAGAAATTTGTGCCAAAGCAACATTTCTACTGACGCTATCTTTGAGCCTTCCAACACAAACACACTGCCAGCTCACAGCAGTTAGCTTAAAAGCATGAGCACCAAAGAGAATTTAAATTTGTCTTAACACCTATGACCACTGCTTCACACAAGATCCTGAGAAATCCGGATGATTCTGACAGTTATATTTTATGGATTTATTTTACTCAAATCCTCAAACATTAATGGATTCCTGTGGATGTCCTGTGGGATTCCTGAAACATTTTTATTTGATGTTTATTCCC
>JAVQJX010028470.1:0-14816 GCA_036025115.1 Ambassis agassizii | reverse complement strand
CTTACATCTAGATGGATGTCAACAATCAGTAATTATACAGATTAGATTTTGTTCTAAAGTGTCTGTCTGGGCTATTTCAGCTTGCAGTAAAATCCTCACCACCTGCTCTCACCCAGTACAACCCCACTGCATCTCATAAAGTATGGTTGATTTTGTTGACGACATCACATATAAGGATTTGTTTCTATCTTTTTTTTATCATTAAGACATCTATGAAGTTGTTTCATCATTGGATGTTTTAATATCTGACTGTTAAAGGACAAATCTAAGCCTTATCATTCCTTTATTGGATTAACTGTATATTATCTGGAAATGACTACTTATCAGACAAGAATGCAGATTCCAGGTGTGTCCTCGATGATGACTTGAAATAGGTGTTTATGGGAATGAGTCACAAAGGTACAACAGATAATCAATAGAACAGGGTTCCTTTTCATCATGCTTCTCAATCGGAGGCGACATTTAGTTTGGGTTGGTTACTATTACATGACAATTTTGTGTTTTAGTTTTGTGTGTTTGAGGAAAAACAAATGAGCAATTTTTGTTTAGGCCACTTGCTCAGTTGTTGCCTCTCAGCATTCTGGCCTGTGTCATTAAGGTCTGAAAACAGCTGAAGAATTTGGAGATGCATAGCTCTTTCAGTCATACCTCCACGGTGGGGAAAACAGCAGGAATTTATGCTTGGAGCGTCCTTTTCTTAAAATGTCCATGCCACGCCCAAGCCGTCCCTCTCCTACCCCTCCCTCTCAGTGAAGACCCACCTGTCACCACAGCCTGGGCTCCTCATCCCCTCTACCTTCTCTCTCTCTCTCTGTCCTAACAAATGCCTATAAGCCCCCCAGGACCCACTCTCCCCGCCCTGGTGGTTTTAGGGCACTTAATCACCTTAATTGTATTCTGGCGCTTGAGAAAACACAAGAAGCAAGGTAAGAGAACTGCAGGAGGTTAAGTGAGGGGTACAACCAATGACTTAAAGCAAAGTTGATGGATGCCAGATTGGTCTTTTTTCAGTACTGTGATAATCTGCATTTGTATACCAACAATTTGTTTAGTTTATTAGTTTTAAGAAGGTGACATCGATAACACTATCTTACACACATGCGGCATACCCTCTGCCTTAGCTATGTACAACCTTGAAACCTGCCTTCCTTTACGCACCGTGACCGGTCAGAGGTGTCACAGGGTCCTCAAATGCCAGTTTAGCGCTGCCATGTTGCCGCCTGCTGATTGAAGTGTCTGTTCTTACTTGCAGCTGCAAAGGGATTAGTCCTTATTATGTTCAGACAGCGTGGGAGGCCTTTGTTTTGGCTCATGTTGCAGAGTCTAGCATGCTCCAAGGCATTTCAGTCTGACATGTCACACTGCATACAAACCAGCCATGACTCCACCTTGCGGAAGTTCCACTGATTTTCTTTTGTTGCGCTGCACGGCTGCAGTGGAGTTGTTGTAACAATGCTTTTCTATAGTCCCTCCTAAACCTGTTCAGTCATGTTTGGTTGTGGATCAAAGTGTCTGTGTGTAAATGTGTGTTGCTGCTGCTGCACATTGTCCAGGTGTCTTTTTAGTCTGTTAGTGGTTTAGCACTGTCAGTTTGGAGAAACCCTGTCCTCAAACCAGCTGCTGGCTTTTAAACCAACAGTATAGACTTACAAATGGATGAATCCATGTGTGTGTTTAGTTTTGATGACTTTATTTTAGACTTACCCTGGGCAAACATGTTTTTTTTAAATAATTAATTTGATCCTAGTGGCCTTTCAGAGTTACTCAACAGCTACTATTGCAAAATCTTGTTTGGATTGTCTGAATGTTTTCCTTCAGTAACAGTCGTGTCATTTTGCTGTTGAAATCGCAGAGATCATCCTGGTTAAGTCGTGCTGTCATCAAATCTATGCTAAGTTTGAATAGAAGGAAATTGTGCTGTGAAGTTATGAGGACGAGTGAGTCTTATCACTGAAATACTGCAAAAGAAATCAATAAATAATAAGATAAATATAAATAATAAATTAAGTCCATACTCCATGTATACTGTCAATCCACATGATTGACAGGAGGCTACATCCATATATGCTGCAGTGACTCACAATCACATCCCTTAAATATGAACACTATACAGTTATTTTACTATGAATACAGATAATCTATTTCACTTGCTTCATATGTGATGTTATATTTGCCTTGACCTTCTGTCTATAATAACCTGCCTGACAAAGTTTGATTGTCTGAGGTACTGAGATACGGAGTTAATGCCACTGCTGTCCCTGGTGATCTGCACTGTCAAGTCCAGGCCTGTCATGTGGGGGCTCTCTGGTCTTAGCTGTCCCCTGTTCACTGGCACTCATTCTACGTGATGACAGCTCCGTGCTCTTTTCACTCACTAGCTCCTCGAATTAGGCTATCACTTATTACCGCAGTGAGAGCAGATACCACAGCACTGGTATTTAATTTACCTCTGTGGATCCAGCTTAGAGTCAGATGCAGCAGAAACCTTTGCCATGTGTTCAAAGGTGGGAACATGGATATGAACATTCTCCTTTGACCATGTTGGAATGGAGTCATGCAAAATGTCATGGGGAAGGGGGCGTGGTTGTGTTAAACTGTAAATACTCCTGTGTCACACACATGAGGTGCATCACTCGTTTCTCTCTCCCTAAACTTTCACTAGTGTTTGTTTTCCGAAGTTCAAACTGCTAAAATCAGCACGTCAACCCCGGGGGCCCCAACAGGATGTACACAAACATGAGGTGCTACAACATCACCATATCTGACATACCATCCATATCAAGTTTTAGATCCAGGCTGTTAATGAGTCGTTAAATTGCTTTGCATAATTGGTCGGTAAAGAATTTTTATAGCCGGTTGTATCGTGCTAGCAGTTTCAACAGGTGGCTCTTTTAGCTAAATAAAGCTCTATGCCATACAAGAGAATGTGCCAAGACAGTTCCCATAAAGCAAGTAAAGGATAAGATTCTGTTTGAAATGCTGAGGGGAGGAGTGACATTTGATCACAGTCCTTTTGAAATGAATGCAAGAGCTGTGTGGGCTGTGGTGATTTGAGTTCTGGCTGTGGTTCTGGCCTGGTTTGTGGAAAAGCCAGCATTCTTCCTGGAAACAGTAAGGACTCCCACATCAGGAACTATCCAGCAACAACTTTGTAGTGTTTACTGTGTGCATGTGCGCCAGTTTATTTCCACGACTCACAAAATGGCTACATGGCCTGCAGCATTATGGTTGCTGTTGGTGAAGTAGTGGGCATGAATCATAACATAAATAGTGAATATATGCCTCCGGGACCCAGCGGAGCCCAGAGGGTGGTTTGGACACAGTTCTCATGTCTCTGAGGAATAAGCTCTGATGAGATGAAAACCCACATGGAGCGGGCTGCTCATGCAGAGCTGATTTATTTATGAGTAGCACTGGGACCATTGAAACACATCCGTTCCTGGGTTGGGAGTTTATTTATACCCCTTGTGACCTCCATTAGGGAGGTCTCAGTCTTGGTCCATACAGTATACAGTGACATCAGCAGTTTGTGTAAAGATGCTAATTTATCTTATGTGCTTGTGCACTTAGTTTATGTTTCATTGTAAAACACCCGATTATACTTACTTAGTGTTTTTTCACAGGTAGTGCCTCAGTCAGTTTTTCCTTTGTATAGAGGCAACCAGTTTAGTTTCATTTTTAAAATTCCTTAAATCTAAAGTCCTAGATGAGATAATATCCTACATAAACAACTTATCACCAACATTTTTTGTTTATTGAGGTGATGACATACTATATGCTGTAAAAAAGACACCAAGTAGGTTAACTTAGAATGAGTGGCTGTAGTCAGTGGAGCGCTTCCTATTGGACCCCAGGTCAGAGGTCAGTGTAGGGAGGGCACATCATTTTTAGCTCACTTTTACTTTTAAGTGTGACTTAGGAACTGCTCAGCTGTGACCTGTCGTAAATTGCTGCATCCTGAAGTTAACTGACGACAGTGGGTGCGCGTGACAGCAAGGGGGTACTGTCTCTTTTGATGAGCATTGGTGGTCTTAAAACAGTCTGCGTTTAAAGTTTTGCAGTTTTAATGTATTCAAACATGTTGTTATCTTTAAATTATGCTAAGCTTGTAGATTTTATCTGATAAATGCTTGAGGACAATGGAAAGGTAATTATTACATTACAAGGCAAACCTTTGTTGCTTCAGGGCCATTAAAACTGCCATAAAGCAGCAGCTGCACAAGACAACACACTGTCAGGCTCTGAAACGCCTCCACCCTTTTTATGCACTAGTGTCCACAAACTGAAAACACCCCGGAGAAATTAAAAATAACATGCAAATAAGCATTAAAGAACTGTTAAAGAATAAAGCAAACTCCCGGGTCAGGTTTATAATTGAACTATGTATTGCTGGGTAACTGGAAGGTTGCTGTTCTGTCTATGTTTATACAATGTTTTTATACAGCCAACGATGCATGAACACAACTTCTGAGGAATCAAAAGGCAATCAAATAGTAACAGTAACACATTTGTTGAAATACCTGTCTGCTGTCTTTCATTTTGTCCAGTATGAAGGGGGCAGGGCACACACAATTAGCTGTCACCTGTTA
The DNA here is from genome assembly GCA_036025115.1 of Ambassis agassizii. Classification (NCBI taxonomy): domain Eukaryota; kingdom Metazoa; phylum Chordata; class Actinopteri; family Ambassidae; genus Ambassis; species Ambassis agassizii. The sequence goes on along the minus strand of JAVQJX010028470.1, from coordinate 10,227 downwards.
GGAGGTTGTTCCTGCTTCCACTTTGTACACCAGCTGGCACGGTGTATGTCACACAAAAGCCTCTTGGTAAAAGTCTTGTATATGTGTGTGTGTGTGTGTGTTAGAATTGTAATGGATGCAGTATGGAGCCATGAGCGAGGGAATTATCTGCATGAGATGAATTCATATGGAGAACGAACAAGATACCTGTACAGTAAGATGTGTTGTGTCGGTGAGTGGTGAGACTCGACAGACTAAGAGGGGAGGAGTTTCCATTTATTGATGTGTAGTGTTTTCAGAGTTGTGATGCCACATGATTGTTAGTGGGGGGTTCCACTCAGAGATAGAAGAAAAAATTACTTGTTGGTGAACCTTTTTTTTCTTTTTGCCTTTTTTGACTGTTTTAAGTCATGATGCAATATGTCTTTTTTTTTACTAACATTTGTTAACTCTAACATTATTTTAACATATCCATTTGTTAATATAAAATCATAAAAAGCTAAAAGAGAAGCCTCATTTTAGTTATCTGATTATTTGAAACATTTTGCATTGCACAATCTAGAGAATTTCCACTGTACTTTGATTGAAGTATCTCACACGGAGCATGCATTGTAATCATTAACAAATGCTTTTGTATGCATGTGCTATGAATGTAATTGTCTCTAAAGTCATGCAATGAGCTGCACTAGCATGCCCAAGCAAAAAGAAAAGAGAATGAGTTGTCAAATAAAAATGGAGCCCTGTGATTGGCTGGAGGTGACATGAAAAGGTCTGCTGTTTATGTATATGCAGCTGTATGGACTGTCTGCTGTTAACTGCAATAGATGAAGTGGTTATGGTTGTGGATAAAGCATGAGTTAATAGCAGAATGCTGATCGTGTCATCTTTTATCAGGACAACAAGGCAATTTATACATATCTGACCGTGTTATGATTATGATCTGATTATGAGTGATCACAGTAAACCATTAGCTCTTTATTATATGTTTAGAGCCCCTAATTATCTCTCTCTATTTAAACATTTCCCACAGATCAGGATGTTGTTAAATATTCACAGACTTTGTCCGTATCCTTTGTTGGTAGGAGATGAATTAATCATGCTTTAGGTTTCATAGATGCAGATGTATCTGGAAGTGTTTGGGTGTGGTTGCGTTTTGGCGCTATCTTGTGGTCAGAATTCCTCACTGACTTCTGGGGTTGTGCGATACAGTATGTGCTGGATTTTCCTTGTTTTACTTTCCATTTGAAATTGAGGAGGAGTGGGAAGGGAGGGGGACTGTTCCTGTGGCTAATTATATACCTATGAGCAAGAGTCAGTCACCACTGAAGCACATGGTGCTGTATGTTTATGGATGTTGTCATGAGGAACTTCCAGTACATCTGTGTATGAATCACTAGATATTATTTAGAATTCATGGGAATTATGCTGACTAGTGCTAAAATCTTTGTTTAATTTACATCTTAATATCAAATGTCAAGCAGGTCTACCAAAACAGCACAGTTTATAGGTGCCCTTAGTGACTGTGTTTTAACAGAGGTAGCACAGTATTTCACTGTTCTGTCCTGCAGAGGGAGACATATGCTCTTATGACTGTTGTGTGCCAGTCAGACCGCTGCTCTCTCACCTCTTTCCCCACCACCCTGTACCAAAATTAAACGTTAGCAACTGACACAATCCCAGATGTGGGGTTTTCCACAGAGGATTCTGAAGCTCAGTGCTGAAGCTATTTTAAACCTCAGCTGCTGTGGCTAATCCACCGGCTTGTTGAGTCTGAGTTAAATCGGGTTTGCTGCTTCACTGTTATAGAGCTAATTCTGACAACATCTGAAGCCTGCTGTCAGACTGCAGATCCATATGGCTGATAAGTGGACAGTGTGTCATGACACAGGCATGACGAACATTTAGAATGACCATTAGGAGAGTCCTGTGTGTCAGCTTATAAACTGTGTTCCTCCTGTGAATTGACCCATCAGCAGCATGGACTTCCACAAAAAGAATCAACATGTAAAGAGCCTAAAAATATCAACATGTTCAATTTTACTTGTAGTTTTTTTCCTCCAAAAACAGATTATAAGTACTGTGGATTTCTTGTGATTTATTAATCACACTTAAGAGCCAATTTAACACAATTATATGCAATAATATTGCCTCAGTTTTATATAGTTTTATATATCCACATCTAGCTAAAAGAGGGAAAAATGTTCATCCAGCTCACATTAGCATGTTTAAATTTGCTGAGGATCCTAACCTTCAGAAGGACAGTCATGCTAAGCACAGCAGAAAAATGATATGATCCCACATATGCTGTGATTCAGGTGTCAGATACCTTTCTATGCCACCTCTTTCTCACACATCCCCCCCTACTCCTCTTCAGCTTTACAGAGCAGCGAGTGTGGTAATCCAGGGGGTGTTTAGGCTGCTCATATCAACCCTCCCATAAGGTGTGGTGGGACCATAGATTACAGAACACTTTCATTGACTAATAGGCTGCCAGGCTAAATAGAAGGATGAGGTAAATAGAAGAGGGAGATAGAGAGGATAGGTAACCGGATCTGAGTGAACAAATCCTTTTACTGCTTTTTCATCCTCCTAAGTGAAAGGTGTTGTGTGTCCTGCCTCTGTGTAAACCCTCTTATTTGCTGTGCAGATCAGCACTTTCAGAAACCATAATAACACATTCTTAGAATTCTTTTGTCCTTTAATTTGTTTGCTTTGTTGGTCTCCAGTGCTTAAATACTGGTCGGTGTCTTTTTAAGAGGCTGCAAGTTCATTCATGTGTCAGTATCCTTTGGATCCTTAATGTATGATATTCAATCTCCTATCAGTATTTTTTCTTATTACCTACTAGTTTTGATAATATTTTTCTACTGCCTTCTACTTTTTTAATTGATTTTATCTTATAAGTGCCAAGTATTGGCAATATAGTTAGTAGTTATAGCTTTATTGTTATTTTTAGAGTTGTTGGAGTGCCGTTGGACAGTGCTATTCAAAAAATATTGATTTGGCACAAAACATTAAAAAGTGTAGTTTTCAAGACCACTGACAGACAGAACCTGCCAACCCTTGAACTTAGTGGTCACATTTTGTTTTATGGTGATTATACCAAATCTTTTTTTAATGATACAGTATATTATATAGTCTAGTGGGTGACTGCATTGATGCATAGTGGCATGCATATCTCCATGCTGATAATGCATGGAGTTGTATGGTAGTTTTTGCTAATTGTAAGTATACCCTGGAGGCTAACAGCTTATGCATGTAATCCTTTTGCAGTCAGTTGCATCACTCGTAGAATGCCTGCAAGAGCACTGTGGGAAGAGGAAGACCAGCATCTCTGTCAGTTCCATTTAAAAAAAAAAAAAAAATCAAACCTCAAACTTGTCATTTAGAAAGAAAATACTCTCTCCCCATATTTTCACCATACTTTCACTGCTCTTATAAAAAGCCTATGTGTTCCATCTGGTTTTGATGAAGCTGAATGAAGGAGTGGAGTAATAAGCATGTTGAGACCTTAATGATATGTCTCCTTTTGGAGGAAAGATCTCATGACTAAGATGTTCCACACTTTAGGCACCATCGTTCCCATCTGAGTTCCCTATTAGCATTTCCCATGAGGTTGAGAAATCCACCTATAGGTGTTAGTACATGTTTCACTGCCAGAACGTCAACAAGGGATCAGTTACCACCTACCATTGCATCTACATCTCAGATAAGCTGGCATATAGATTCTTTTCATTGATAAGATACCTTAAATTCAAACATTGACAGTATTTTTACGGTATTAAATATGATTCTTTTCTCAGATTTGATTCCCTATCACACCTTAATTCCTTAGCTTCCTTAGCTAGTCTATGAAAGTACAAAGGTGTGTCTCCAAATTTGCTAACGTAGCTTAAAATGAGTCAACAATGAGGCACACTCACACTGACACATTAAGTGCCTTCATGTTCACACAGGTTGTAGTGAATACCCTGATACCTGGAAGAAAATGTAGTTTAAGGTGCCTAACAAAGTGAAGTCAAAAAGGGTTGAGGAAATGGCTAGAGGCAAACATGAGCAGGATTTAATAGGGAGAGAACTGTTAAGACCAGGATAGAACTATGTGCACCATTTTACTTTTTATCTTTAACTTTAAAGTTAAACACCAGTTTCTTATGGTGGCTTATTCATTAAGACACTTTTACCTAGCATGTGATCATCATATTGGGAAAAAAGAATGTTTTTTTATTAGATTTCCTGTTCTAAACACTGCAGTGTGCCTGGCCAAATCATCTGGTTTGTAGGAAGTAATGCATTTGTTGTTCACTCACTTGTTTGTAATAAATACCACGGAGAAGGAAATCTGCAGTTAGGTGGATGGTGACTGTGTCTGTAGATTTCTGACTGAAGCAAGTCAACCATCTTTTTTTCTAAATGAGAAAACTGGGAATAAATAAATAAATTGTACATGTAACAGCAGAACACATGGTTAGCTGTTTTATCTCTTAATAAATCAGTGATGTTCAGGGTGTAGTCTGAATCATAGCAGCCCTGCCCAAAACTGTCTTCACCCCCATCTCCTTCCTCTTTTCGCCAGTGAGAGACTCCTGATGTGAAATACCGAAGGAATGCTGTGAATAAGTAATGATTGACCAGAAATGACAGTGTGTGTGTGTGTGTGTGTGTGTGCGTGCGTGCGTGCTTGCTTCTGTATGTGAGTGTGTGACTGAAACTTTTGTTGGCGTTTATACTTAACAATTTAAATGCCATTCAATACAACTTAAACCATAAAAAGTTATCAGTTTTGACTTTATGACTTTTTACTGGGCCCTCTGACTCAGTTTGTGTGAATGTTTACTTGCGTAAGCTAAGTGATTAAGTGATAGAGCTTGCCACACCTCACCCACTCCACACACACCTTTCTTCTTCTCCTTCCTCTCGTCACACACCAGAAGGAAAGGGGTGTGTTCGGAGCCCTACCCAGCATGTCCTCGCACACCAGCACCACTAAATACATGCTTGCACATCATACACAAGGACAGGCCCAGACTTCATAGCCCACAGGCACCATTTGCTATGAAAGGGATAGAGTGAGCACTAAGAAAAAGGAAGAGAGAGAGAGAGAGAGAGGGAAAAAAAACATAGAGGAAGAAGAAGGGCAGAGCCTCCCCAATGACGGAGTGAGAAGGTTAAGCAAGGAAAGGAAGGGAGAGAAATCATTGGTTTGTGAAGTGCTGAGTGGATTGTGGCCACAGGACTGCATACTCTGGGACGAACTGAAGGCCAGAGGGACAGATAGAAGCGACAGAAGCAAAATAAGCGGAAAGAACCACAGAGGATATTTTATTATAAGGATTATTACTTTGTGTGCTGACAATGACATCTCAGCAGCAGAAGTACAGGAACTTCTCCATTGACAGCAATGGCAGAGAGAGGATGACTTCAGACGATGGCTATTACCAAGGGATGCTGAAGGCTGTGGATGGCAGGAAAGGTACTAGTATGGTGGTGGTTAATGGAAAATTGCAAGCCTTGATCTGCTTGTTTCCATGTGTGTCAGAAGCTGTTGGGCAAGAATCAAGAACACTTTGCAGGAAGAGGTGAAGTGTTTCACTTAATTCTTCAATTAGAGGAGGTTTAGGTTACAGATTTGTTGCTGCAAAGACCTGAAAGTTGATGGCAGTATAGGTGCTATGTGTAGTCTATTATTCAACATACTCTGACAGGAATACAGTTTTTCAGACTGGAAGTACTGTCTAATTTTTTCCCCTCAGGATAACCTCCTTCCTCTTCCAAAGCATCAGCAGCTTCCTCACATCATATTGGTCAGCAAAACCCATTCAGAATTTCTGTTGTGTAGCATGCATGTGTTCCTGGGGGAGTGAGTCACTGCAGTCTGTTTGCATTCAGTTGTAACCACAATAAATGATGTGATTTTTTTTTCTTCCTATTTTTCCCCCCCATTCAGATTGTTCCTCTTTTTTTCACATGAAACATTTCAAGTCTTCAGCAGAAATATTTATTTTAGACTTTACTGATACTAACCTTAACACTATCGGCCAGTGCTGGACAAAGTCTCCAAATAATCCTATACTGTTAAAAGAAATACAGAAGTATAAGTTAATTTACATTTTCACAATAAATTACTAATGTTATATATGTTATAGAATTGTGAGACTCTTGACTGAGACGTATAAGTTGGTAAAAGGGGGACAATTTTCTTTAATGTAAATGTTTTGTATAACACTCATGTCAAGTACAAACACTTTCAGTTGTGCTGTAAGTTCTTTTGCAAATGTACTTAGATACAGTCCTTTTTGCTTCTGTTGACTTTTTTGTGCTCTTATGATCTCCTCACCTGACCTCACTGAGAGCCTGTCTTTCTCCACTGCCATGAGATACATGAGATTCAGTCTTCCAATCAGTCCCCTTGAATATTTTTAAAGCCATAAGTCTAGTTATTGTTGAGTTGAAGAAGTTACATGGTGCAAACAGAATACAACCACCCCAAAGGTCAGCTCCTGTGGCTGTTATTTTTCTCCCCTTACATGAAGTAGAACCACAGAGGTCACATAGCTAAGCTCAGTCACCATAGGCTCAAATGAAAAATGAGGAGGATAGAGGTCTATGGTGGTGTCTGTATGCGGTCTCTATGGCAACATAGTTCCATAACACATTTGCAGAAGTCATTGCTGACGCCCAGAGAACACAAATGTAGCCTCTGGGTGTCTATTTTGTGTTGAATCACTGCCCTTTTCTTTTTATTGCTGGGTGTGTCACAGTGCATAGACAGTTATACTCCCAGATAAGAGTGAGGACTTTGTGTTATGTCTGTAGGTCATTCTGGGTATTGTGAATTGAAATGCTGTGTGAGTCAGTAAAGGTGGGTTCTTCATTAAAAAAAAAAACCAGGTGCATTCTCTGTCATCCTGTTCAAATGAACTATTAGATCATGTAGAGTCATATCAGATGGCTACAAAACAGACAGATTCATCTGCTGTCTCTTTAATAAATGTAACAGCCATTGACACACCTTGTCGGTTTTGTCTGAATTCCACATCACTAGGTGGGAATAGGTTTGTTGTCTTAGTGGGTGTATTCCATTCCCAGACCTTGTTCTTTCTTGTTGTTAAATAGCTCTGTATAATAGTTATGCCATGTCTTCTGTTGATCAGAGTCTTCAAGAGCACTTGCACCTTTATTCATGCTTTTTGCATGAATGAAGACACACAACATAGGCACTCACATAGGTCATTATAAAGCCATGATAAAGACATTTTCATTGCCATTTAAGAGTGCCTCTTTATTTGTTTTTGACTAATTCACCTTCTGTCTGTCTGTGGTGTTTTCATCAAATGAGATATAACCTTGCAGACAAGTTTTCTAGACACCCATAGTACATCTGCCAGCAATGACCATGCTGTGATGCGGCCTGACTCACAGGCAAACAACACAGGAGGTGTTGTTTTCCACACAACACCAGTTTTTGTTTGTCCAACAAAAACCAAAACAAGTCTGGTGTCTTGGGGATTTCCTCATTCTATTTCAACGTACAGTCAATTAAACAGCTACTATAGGTCACACATTACAGTTTCATTCTCATTGGTGTTTAACTGTGTTGTCTTTGTGTTGCAGATGAACGAGATCGAGTGCAGAAGAAGACCTTCACAAAATGGGTGAACAAGCACTTAATAAAGGTAAGGTTAATAAAGGTTTTATGCATACACATAGCCAAGATACATCCTAGATACAACTCACGACACTTCACTGAAAAATGGGCACAAATTTCACTTTTTTCAAACATGTGGTTGACTGCTTTTTTTTTTACACAACAAACCCTGTTGATATCAAAGTACATAGTGAATCACAGAGGAATTTCTTTTATGTTAAGTCTTAGATGTTGAGAGGTTTTTAATCTCCACCTCAGGAAAAATATCTATGGTCCATACTTATGGTTTTAAAAACCTTTGTGTATTTTTCTTGGCAAGGATTACAACACAAGCCATAGAGATCAAGTCTATAATAATCCTAAATTTGTAATGAAAGTAACCATTTGTAGACTTCAGTGAGGCATACTGAAGAAGAATAAGTTTATGTAAACAAAGGTCCTAACCCTACACAATACTAAATAATGCTGTGTTGTGGACTGTCAGGGCTTCATTATCTTGAATGCAATCCATCCCTCACCTGTCCATTGTAAACCCCTCTGCAGAAATTATTACCAACATCCGTCTCCTTACTTCTATAAACACACATTAGCTGGTGCGTTATTGTTTCACATTGGCTCTCTAACATTGCACCGTGACGGCAAGGCTTACCAGAAGTCCGTTCTGTCATCACTCGAGAGACTGTGTAAGCCGTCCATCACCGCTCGTCCACTCTCACCTACCTCACTCACTATTCTAATCATGCAGTCTGAATGCCCTCCAATGCATCACGCATTCAGAGAGGTAAAGAGGTCAGGAAGGGAGTCAAGCCAAACAGACCATAGTTCCCCATTAGGAGTGAAAAATTAGCCCCCGTAACACAATACCTGCCCCCTCCCAGCAAAGCAGTAAAAATATCCCTACTTGTGCCAGTTTTCCTCCAAGAAACTCCCTTTGACAGCAATGCATTTACAACTTTATGACATTAAGTGCTTCCACATTATTTGTATATTCACTCCACAGACACAGGCCCATTCATTTTTTTTTCCTCAAAAATGGAACAACTGAGTAAAATTAAACACAAAGAAAGTGTTATCCTTTCCATGCCTGTACAGCGCATTCTGCTACCACTATATGAGAACATTCTGCAGTTACTCCCTCTTGTTTCTCTTAAGTGTTGTGAGAGTCATAGACATCTGGACTCACTTAGCTCTCTCTGAAAAGGCAAATTCTGGTTTTGGTTCTGAGCGCATAGTGGTTAAGGCCAACGGTAGCACATGTTCTGCACAGACTGCTGTGGATGGATGGCTACCTGCATTCAGTTGCATTCATATCAGTACTACTGTTAACTTCCATATTAGAAAAGAAGGATTACAATGCCGCTTCTGTTAATGACCAGGAATAACGGCTTAAATTAATGTTGTAAAAGAAAGATATGTCTCTTGAATGATGCTTATTTTGTAGAAGTTGAGACACTGTTTGGCTGATGGGATGACACTTTTGGCTTTAGAGCATAAATATATATTCTGATGGAGAGACACATCATATAGAGAAAGAACAATGTCACCACCTACAGTAAACAGTGGAGAAAATCAGGAAAAGCAGATGTTTGGCAGGGAAAGTGTTAAATCTGTGGCTGAAAGTGCAAGACTGCTCTGCTAAGGTTAAAGTGATTTAATGGTTTAATGGTTGGCCTGACAGGGGAAAGACTATAGGTTGGGCGCAACCATGAAGATATGTAAAGGGCCATTCTGTGTTTCCCTTTGCACAATAAATCTTTTTATGTTGCGCAAGACAGAGTGGAACATCTGACCAGCTGCAGAGTGAAATTAGCTGATTCCAACTTTCTGCATTTAAACATTGCTGCAAATTATATATATATATGGTGAGAAGATAAAGGAAACTGATGTTTATAGGAATTGCACAGGATAACGTCAACATTATGTTCAACCTGAGGCATTTTAAGTATGTTGTTTCCAGACAGTGAATCAAAGACAAGAGGAGGGACCAGCATATGGGGCTGTCAGGCATGTGTACTAATGGTTTTCACCTTGAGAAGTTCACAGAGCACATCTTTGTGACTCTAAAAGGGGCAATTTGTATTGAAACACTTACCTTTCAGCAACAAAGGGCAGCAAGGCAGTACAGCCGCAGTCTCTTCAATACAAATTGAGGAGTGGTAATAGATGGGTGTTCAGTATACACCACTAGAACAGAGAGGACAAATTTGGATACATTTTTTCACAAACTCAAAACAATAAAAAAATACCTCTCATATTTTGTGTTTTTTTATGTAACCATGTGGTTAGGTGGGCTCACTGTGCAACTAGAAGTTGGAGCAAACAGGGCCAAGAGTTTTTAGAGTGTAACCAGTGACCCCTCGTGGTCAAACCTTTGCTATGCAGTGAGAGAGAAGCATAATTTCTAAATGGAAGGTTAGATTGTGTGATACATATTGGATGAGTCTGCCACTGTTATAACTTGCAGGAAAAATGTACTTTCATTCCATTTAAGGGGTGAGGCCTTCTTTTCCCATATGGGCATAAACACACCCAGGTTAGAGATGTGTTCTCAGCTAAAAAAGAAAAGAAGGAAAGTCCACTTTAATGATTCTGTGTTTCTT
>JAVQJX010028407.1:0-10495 GCA_036025115.1 Ambassis agassizii | reverse complement strand
ACAGGGCTACTGGGCCTTAGCCAAATGAATGGGGTCATCCAGAGGGCAAGTGCAAGGGCAACTGACTCACTCAGTCAGTCCGGCTCAGAGAGGGTTCTGGGAACTTTCATTTGAAAGGTGAAACAGAGGCCTAAATGCACAAATGCCTGAAATCCCCTGAGCTGCTGAGGGTAAAATAAATGTATTGATCAGGGGCTGAAGGATTTTGGTGAGGGCTCCAATAACACAAGGCCTAAGCTGCTGGTTGGGGGTGAGTTTTTGAATGAAGCACTCAATAAAACAGTCTGCACACTATTGTCCAGTGGAGAATTTGAAAAACAGCCAAAAAGTGTTTAAGTACAGACTCAAACAGATCCTTCGGTTTTGTGTTACAGGAAGAAGTTTGTCTGCAGTGCAGGGCCAGTGATGGGAGGAAGAGAGATTGTACAGAGGGTAACGTTTTTCAAATTAGTGACTAAGCTCAGTTAGACCTGTGAAGCTCTGTGTTTGTGCTTTCACTTATCTCTGAAGTAATCTATCCCTGCAAAATTGTTTGTACTGGTACAGGAGCATCTTGTTAATGGTGCTGAAGGCGGTCTCCTGTCTCCCTGTCTCTCTACTTGCTGTCTTGTCTTGCTTTCCCCCTGGCTGCCTGCCTGTCTCTATGACTCTCTGCTTCTCCTCTATCTCCTCTATTTCCTCACTAACCCTTAGCGCGCCCTCACTGCCGCCTTTTTTCTTATTTCAGCTAAGAGGTAGTCTTTAAATGGAGAGGTGTTCACTGTACCCGACTGGTTGGGTGGTAGATAGGACAAATGACAGGATTTATGCGCTCCATTATAAAGTTTACGAGTGGAACCTTGTTTCAAGAGCTCTAACTGGCAGTTTTCACATCGGTCACAGAGACATGCTCAGTTTATGAGAGAAATAAAACAGCCACTTAAAGTTTCTGTATTATTCTATGTGTTCTGATGAAGAGCAAAGTGTATATACATTAGACTCACCTGTGGCTGAGCAGGAGACCAGGGATGTTTTTGACACTGTTGATTCAGTTTAAGTCTACAAAGTTTACAGGTTGAACCTCCATTAGTATGTACCATTCTGTTCAACATGATATCTATGGGATAACATTCAAAACTATTTGTAAAATTGCTAATAATACCTTTTTTTGGTTTTTCAAGTTTTTACAGTAAAACTGACACCTGGCTGTGGCTCAGATAGTCCATGAGCCAAGAGGGTTTGATCCCCTGCCCTCACTACATGCTGATAACCAGGTAAATACAAATAAAAAAACACAACTAAAACTTATTTAACTTAAAGGGTAAACAGTGGAGGAGTGAAAATGAGCTTGAACTCTTTTTTTTTTTTTTGGAAACAGGGTAAAGAGAGGTGAAAGGCGCGGGCAAGGTGTAAGCAGAGCTACACTAGGCGGTGTATAATGGAGAAAGGGCAGCAAGGGCAGAAAAGAAACATGGGTCACATTAAAACTGGGTTCAGTGAAAGGCCTCTGCTAATGCTACCTAATCCCCAACAAGCCTGGATCACACAACACACATACACGCACACACATAGTTGTTCTCCACTGGCACCTATTTATGAATGTTGGCCAGCAGTGTGTGTGAGGTGTGAGAGGCTTGTGTGACTGATGTCACAGGCAGACCGGAAAGTGAGTTCATCTCAGACCACCAAGGGTCCAGCATGGAAAGTTGCATGCCATGACATACTGGCAATCTTTTTTCCATCTTCACCCACATTGGCCAGTACTGATACACCACACTCTCTGGTTAGATAGCTGTCAGGCAATGGTGTTTCGCTTGCACATTCCTTTCTTAATAATTAATATTCTGAAGTGCATTTGCTTATTTATTTCCTTGCTACAACTTTCCTACTGACCAGCAACTATAGGAGTAAAAGACACAGTAATGGAGTAAAAATCAGTAACTTCTGTTTAAGGGTTCAGGGTTTTAAACTGATCTTAACCCTAAAATTGTTTTAGTGCTAAAAACAAACAGCAGCTCAAAAAACTACAGTATTGGACACAGAAAAATAGCCTGGAGTTTTTCCACCCATCTCAGTCTGTACAGTCAACACGTTTATCACTGGCATTTTACCTGTTCTGACCTTTATGCTTGGAGGATTGTTTTGACAGCTGATATGACGATGTGTTTACTATCTATGATTTGTAAGAAAAGAATGCAATTATAAGTAATGCATGTCCAATAAAAACTTAATCCTGGTCCTGGTTCTAGCAGGCCTACCGTGCTTCAACAAAGGTTATAAAACAACGACGTCCCAAAAGACAACAACATTCCAGAGGGGCCAACTGGGTCTCTGAGGAAATCAGTCACTCACATTCCTGTCTGTGATCAATCAGCCTCTGGCCCAGACAGCCTGAGTTTAACCTCAGCTGTCTTGGAAATTATACCTGCCCTCACCCTCGGTTAGAGGACAGCCTCCATCTCGTACAGTTTACTGCTGCTTCCTTCACTGTGTAATAGAAGGCTACCTGCCTGCAAGAATACATGCTCTATCTGAGCTCCATTTACTGCATTTTCCACTGTTAGGCTGAAAAAATAATTATACAGCAGCTAACTACAGTGCTAGGTGTGTGTGTCACCACCGTGGCTCGTCAGCAAGAGAGAACAGTGAGTGAAGATGGATCCACAGAGTGACGTTACGTCATGACAATTTGAGCAGAAAGGAACATTCATTTTCTCCACCAAAGGGAGAATGTGGGCGCAGGGATAAGGGAAGGATCTGGCACAATGAAAACTAAAGTATGGAAGAGCACTCGACCCGGCACGCTTTACTCACTGCCTCAGCGGCACTGTGCTCAGTGACAATGTGGTGGAGTCATTACCTCAGGTCTCTCAGGTACTGAGAGAGAGAGGAGACGTGACCTCTGCTGGATTCAGAGACACTGGAGAGACATTTATAGACGTGCGCAGTTTTATAGGCTTCTTGGTTCGAATGAGTCTTCACTGTTGATCAAAAAGTTTGTTATGGTCACATTACAGAAAGTAAATCATTGCTGAACCTTTGTTCTTACTTTGTAGGTGGTTGGTTGGGCAGCATTTTATAAATGAGTTCATAAAGAGTGAAGGTGCTTTTGCTTTTCAGATAAAAAAAAAACTGAAAAGTGGCGCTTAATGTATATTCAAAATAACAATTTACCATAAGCGTACCATTTATCTGTACCATTGGATGTTGGTCAGCTCTCTAAGTTAAGAAACTCACAGTTCATCATAAACATTATTCAAGTACATTTGAGTAAATTTTGTGTGAAACCTTATAGCATCACTTTTTTCTATTATGTATTTCCAAATTTGATTAAAAAGCTTGTAAACCATATGTAACACATGGTTTGTGTAACATTCCTCCATTGCATATCCGGTCCTAGTGCAGGATATGTAATGAACACCTTTCGTGTTATTTTCTAGAAAAAAAGAAACTCTATAATACAATTATAGGATTACATGCAAAACATTTTTTCTGTAATTGTAACACAGCCTACAGTTTACAGTAGTTGAAATATTGTTCAAGATATATGACAAACACTGAATTTGATTTCATGGTAAATCTGCTTCCTGCTACTAAATCACACTGAAGAAACATTTTTCTCTCATAACTGCTTGCACAAAATTGAGCACAAGAATTTTGATTTATTCTGCTGTCAAGTGCACAGTGCCACTGTTTTCTGTCTCCCTCCATCTCACCGTCAGCCTGCACAGTTCAGGCCAGCACATAATTGTCTAAGTGCTTCTGGATGGCAGTGGGCTATTTGGTCATTAAGGAGCCTATTAAGTCATTAGTCCAACAGTGGGACTGCCGTCTGCCTGCCGACAGGAACAGATGATCGGCCTGATACGTGTTGCCTTGCAGTTTTCCACATATTTGTGCAGGTAATTATAGCTTAGATGTGAAACACCCTCAGATGTCACCCTTAAAGAGGGAATACATGTCGCCAGCGCACTTTAAAGGTAATCTCCTCCTCCCCCTCTCCCACCTCTTTTTCCACTCGGTGCGTGCACGCGTTGATGTGTATGTGTGCAGATGAGCAATGGGTTAGCAATGAGACAGCCAGAGCCTCGGGACATGTCAGAGAGAAAGATAGGGAGCGAGAAGAGGAGAAAAGAGATCCAAAAGGAGTGAGGAGGTCAGAGGAAACAAGAGCACAGTGTAGACACAGAATTGCTTTTTCCATCAGTCAGACTCTGTGGCCAACACATCCCCTTCAAACCCAAACTTACACGCCCGTCACTGAATGTAAATATTTGGATATGGCTAAGGTTGGATGTTACTTAATTCCTCCCTTTAAAGATGTGCTGTTTAGGTGAACTCGGTCCAAAGAACACAAAGCAAAGTATTCTGCATGATTTGATATGACGCATGAGAATCTTATTTTGATTTCATTTCTGCTGTTACTCTTAGCAACCCCTTGCCCAGACGTTCACTGCTCTGGGCTCCCAGCATTATTTTAACTGCTCACCATAAATGCTCATCAAGGAACTGCCATGCACAGCCAGAAAAGTCTGGATGTGTACAGAGAAAAAGCATTCCCTCTGGATACACTGTATTTTACTTTTACTATTTTGTTGTTTTTAAATCCATTTAAATTGCTGATATGTATCTTAGGGCCATATATTTTAGTAGGTTCAGTCAGAATAGGAAAACCAAACACAAATCAAATTAAATGTCATATAAAGTAAAAGTGACTTATGGGAAACACAGACTCTAAACAGTGAAAGTGAACGTCTCTGGCCCAGACGCTGTCACTTTATGACCATGGTATGTAAACTCAACAGTTGCTATCCTAACACCATCTTTTCTTCATGATATGTTTTCATGCATACATTGGAGAAATCGCAATATCTTCACACTGCACATTTTCTTGCCATGAAGAAATGCATTGTTGCGTTATTTTGGCCACATCTCCTGGCCTGAAAGTGCCCCACTGTGACCGCAGCATGTGTGAGGCTGCAGTGTCAGCACAACAGAAAGCCTCAGTCTGCACGAGCAGGGAGATGGCACAGGAGCTGCACTGATTGAAATAGACACATCAGACTGTCACTGAAGCTGTAAACAGGCCAGCTCCTCACTGGGAAGAGGACGGCCTCTTGCTGAGTGGAAACTGGAGTCTGTCACCCACCAGACTCTCATCCTCTAAAACCTGTACTCTGACACCGCTCTGGAACCCTGAGGTGACAACACTTGGCTCTACCAACACAAGCCATGGTTCTACCCCCATATTGTAACACAAAGGAGTCAATGGAAACTCAACCTGGTCAGAGGTTGAGCTAGGAACTCTATCAGATTGGGCGCTGCCTGCTCAGCAGTGCCCAGACTGACCCCAGCAGACTGGCAGTCTCCTCACCGCTCTGCTGCTTGTGGCTCCACCGCCACCTCCCACTGTGACCCATGACCCCTGCCCAGGAGAAAGGCGCCACTGATATGATGTAATTTTTTTCTTGACGTGGGCCAGTGGCCTCGGCTGCAATGTGACCTCGGGAAAAATAAATATGGGTGTTTATTTGGTTGGAATGAGGGAAGCACAGGGGCTGGAGCTCTCATGGTTTCCCAACAGCAGCTTTGCAGTGGAGACATTTTTGTTCCTATGCTGAGTATCCAGGTGTGTTACTGTCTGGTTAGCTATGCATCATCAGTACATTTCCTCTGTTAAAACTAGTCATAATGAGAACTTTTTAAGTAGAGAAAAAGATAGAGCCCCTTGCATATATTGATATGCAGCCTGTAGTCTCTGCAGACAAAGCTTTCTCCAGCCTTTTCCACTCTGGCCTGGAAGCATTTGATACTAGCTGATCCGCCCAGCTGTCAGCCTCCATCTGCCTTCAAAAAATTGGAGAAAAACCATGCAGCACGATCTACCTTTGTTTCCACACCCACTCAAAGAAATATCCACACCTCGCTGTGATCTAAAGAGACCACAGAGAGGCCTCAGACAGACCGTTTGACCCTACCACTCTACCACCAATCCATTTATTCCACATCCAAAGAAAATGATGTATTTGCTGAACCTCTCTCTGGTGCAAAAACAACTTCCTCTGAGGTGTGGGTCCCCCAAAGTGTCTTAAGATCTCCCAGTGGTCCTACCACTGAGACCAGGTGCTTATGAAAAACCTGCGGTGTGACAGGTGATAAATTACCAGCTACTAAGAGCCTCTCAGTGACGTCAGACTTACAGGATATTACAAACAGCCACTTTTTATTGGGAACAAATAATACGTGGGCCAGCAAGGTTTTGGACCCATTCCTGATTCTGATCTTCTTTTGCTCATGTTTCAGATTAGCGTTAGCGGAGAGACGCTGCACATCCGTCTCCCTAGATTTTCAACACTCATTCTATTCCCCAGTCAGGCTCTGTATCTCTGACTTTCCTTCGCTCTGGTGTTTCGCTTCTCTTTCTTCTGCTCCCCACCCACACATTTTGTCTTTGACTCTCCATCTATCCATCCTTCTGACCTCATCCTTGTTACAGTCAAGCGTAGAGGGATCCAATCAACCATAGTGTTCAGATGAAATCACAAATTATTATAATTGAGAATAATGGTTTCCATGTCAGTTTCAGTTCAGCTCTGAATTGTTCTGAAACAAAGGAGGGGGGGGCGGGGGGGGGGGGCCTGGATCATACATGGATTGGGAGAAATTTAACTTACACCTGTCTTGTAAAGATTTTACTGCCTGTCATAAATTCGGTGCATTCTGTCTTTTCATGGAAGAAAAGTTTTCAGTGTTGAATCAAAGTTCTCCAGAAATGCTGTTTACTAAAATTGGACTTGTGCTTCTACTCAACCATGTTAGGATGTAATTTAAAACAGTGTTGTTTTTAGGGGCAGTGCCTGCCACACTAAATGCAGTTCAACAGTTAGACTAAGATTACAAACAGGAGAAATGAACTCCTTAAGAAAATAAGAAAGGGGGGCAGTCCAAAACCCTTTAAAGCCCTCCATAGGCATTAGTTCTTGTGCTCTTCATTACTCAGAAACACAGAATGCCGTGCTGAGCTTATTTCTAGGGGCAGTAAAGCTCTCAGGCATGTGCAGGGCATGCAGTGCAACTTTGACAGCGTAGTTAGGAGGTGCTGATGAAAGAGGAGAGGCTGGAAGCCCGCTGCCTCTCAAATTAGCTCCGGAGCCCTCTGTCCTGTCACATGGAGGCTTCGGCCCTCGCAGATTCTGTTGCACTGAAGCTTTGCACACCTGTACATGCAAAGCACATGTGTGTACGTATGGCTACTCTTTCCCTTCTCATTGTAGATCAAATGATGCTTGCTGTCGAGGCTCATCACAGAGTTTAACACAATGACCTCCCACCGCTTGAAAAACGGTCTCCAGCCTTCATCTTAAGTGACCTCTGATGGACTAATTCTTTAAATAGACTCCTGCTCCCTTCTTTTCTTCTTCATCATACCAGAAATTAAAGATGGATATGCTCCCCATGTTTTGCTCATCAAGTAATTAGGTTGTTTCACTCATCTTTCAGTCTCCTGTTTCAGTATGAGTCCAGAGAGCCAGACAGACAGTCTGCATTGATGAAAGAGAGAACGCTCCACTCTTCTCACCTTTTTTAATCTGTTTGGCCTGTACATTGCTCAGCCTGACACCAATGCTGCAGCTTCAGCTGCTGAGAGTGTTTGTTTAGTGAGGTGGACGGACATCCATAACCGTAAAACTGTCTCCAACAGACAAGTTCTCATCCCTTCTTTCTCCTTATATTGTCTTCTCCCACATTCTTTGTTTCTTTCAGAGAAAAATCTGTACATACTCTTAACTTACTGTGGATTATAAAGCACGACCTGCTCGTCTTTAGAGCGCCTGTGTAAGAGTTCACACGCATAGGATTTGTTCAGGCCCTCCGGGCGTGGTTTGCCCCTTGTTTTTTCTCCAGCTGTGCTCATTCAGGGGAATTGAATGCAAAACAAAAAGTTCCTTACCTGAGAGAAGTTGAGCCCATTCAAGGGGTGACACTGCTCCTCCACCCGCTCCACTGCGCCTGTGGTCTTTCCCATCCGCTCAGCCTCTTGAGCCAAGAACAGGTCCAGCACTGGAGTCCCTCTGGATCTGACGTCCCACTCTGTCAGTGAGTTGACCATCAGCATCACCCACACAGGCCTCTTCCTCTCCCAGTTCCCCGCAATGGCATTGAAAAGGTAATCAGCATAGAGACCGCGGCCTCGCTGGTCAGCAGTCATCCAGTATGGCATCATGTGTTTGACATAGTCAAGGTGGCGTTTGAGGCGGCGGTACAAGTCTCGAGGTAATAGGGTCTGCAGGTTCTCTCCATGGGGGAGCAGCTGGCAGCTGGTCAGTTTGGAGATGGTCAGTGGGTCAGTCAGGTCCAGCTCAAAGAAAACATTGTTGCTCTTGTGGAACGCCAGCTTGGAGCTGTTAGGGATGAAGTCCCAGACTCTGGTGTAGGGCACATGGATGGTACCGAATAAGTAAGACGGTGGGTGAGGAGGAGCACGCTTTATTCTCCACAAGAAAGAGTTCATGTCACTTTGCTGAGGAGAGAAGAAAGAGTGAAAAAAAAAATGAAATGTATGCCATGATTTTGAGAGAAAAATCCTAACACAGTACCAGAACCATCATGTTGGAGTAATTCCACTTTCCTTTAAGTGAAGCTGACACATTTTTTCTCTATTGTGGTTTACTGGCTCATAGGCGAAGGTCAACAAGTTAAAGATTGAAATATTGAGATGACGGCAGGGGAAGTATGAAGTTTAGTCAGCTCGGGGCTGTGCTGTGAGGACTCGCTGCTGTGGTGCAGGCAGGGAGTTTATAGAGGGGCCTTCTGGGCTGTAAACAGACCCCTGTGTATTGTTGAGGTGCATACCTCGGGTTGCCAAAGCCTCTTTCGGCCTGGGAAGCATTTTCAAGGCTGCAGTGCAAATATACTACACTGGAGCTCATAAAAGCTAAAACCTGAAAGAAACCTGCTCTCCACTCTGACCTCACTGTGATACTTTTGTTGTGAACTTTTTTACACCACGCGTGGAGATGTGATGCTGACAGCGTTAAGTGTTTTAGTCTTCTATATGGTTTATATTACAGGAAGTGTTTGTCTATTGTGGTTATCTTTATAGAAAACAATGCCAAGACGTAAATTAAATAATCACAGTCATTCTAAATGAGCATGCCTATTGCTTTTAAAATATGGTTCTTATTAAAGAGCTCTGTAAATGTGCTGCATGTGCTGTGACTTTGATGTTGGCATTATTCAAATATGAAAAAAAAATTAGCTTTTATAAACAATATAAAACTTCTGGCTTCTCAGACACAATGTAATCAGGGATTTGAGAGATGAAACCCATTACTGTAAAATAAAGTTATTCTTAGAAAATGTTTACTTCTTAAACTTAATCAAGATTTCCTGCGGCTGCGCTCCAGTTATTTTGCACAGTGCCAACACTGTCTTTGTCATTTGAACGTTTCACATTGAAGCCAAAAGTCCTCTAGTAGGATGTTCTCTTATCATCATAATTAATTGCAATAAACATACAGTAATTTCTGGCACTTTCCTCCACTAGACAAAGTAAATCAAAAGTGCTGTATTTCATTTCAGAACAGCAAAGACTTTGTAGATACATTGAAATGTTTAAATTTGTTTCTAAGTTCCTAACTCAATTTTCACATTGGCCCACCCAACACAGCACTCTATAACAGGAAAGGTTTGGCATTAGTGCATCGTGGGCTAGATTTTTGTAACGCATAGAGAGTATTTTTGCATGTGCAGCACTTTTCCCTTCGAATATAGGCCCAAACACACACACGCACGAGGACTTTTCGACATGGAAAGTGTGGTCGTGGTTGTCTGTTAGAGAGTGAGATCCCCTCTGCGCTGACTTTTCTGCAGAGACTTGACGCGCAGGGCTCCCTTTTATGGGGTAATTACTCTTAACAGAAAACAGAGACCACTGTAATGACGCATTACAAATCACATGGAGCACGAATCCTTCAGCGATCTCTGATAACTGATAGCCTACATCATCCCCACAGTATGTGACACAATCAAACAAAAGCTTGTTATCCCCAATCTCCTCTTTAATGATAAGACTCGAGAGCGCAGAGCGTCATATTTAAAAAATGTTTCTGAGGTCATGTCATTTCTTCACTGTGGATTTTCATTTACTTTCTTGTCAAATATGTAAACAGAGAGAGACGGGCGGACAGGCGCACTGACTGAGGTCTCTGCGCTGCTGTAACGCGCTGAAGCCACATCCATATTTTTACTAATATCCCCGATAAGTTTTTTAATAGGCCACGTGTTGTGCTGAAACACGATCACTTCTGAAAGGTCAATGAAACTTTTCCAAATGAAGTCAAGTCACCCGTGGGTGTTCCCCACTGGCGTTTGTCACATAAACAGCCATGAAGTTGGCGAGCAGTTAAAGTTTGTCTTGGCAACCTCTGTCATTTCTAAGGCCCGGATCTATAGCTTCACTTACAGCTAAATATATTCAGAAATTATTATTATTATTATTATTATTATTATTATT
>JAVQJX010028367.1:0-11689 GCA_036025115.1 Ambassis agassizii | reverse complement strand
ACCTTAAGGTGTCTTATTCATTAAAAATTGTACACAAGTGCAAGTAGGGAAGGAGATTAAATGTGATATACACAGAACAGGGTTTATGCAACCTTTCAGTCGAAAATTAATGCTGTTATTTGCAACATGTAATGTAAGGGAAAAAGACTTTGTTTGGTGTCACATTGTCATATCTGATTTAGTTTGTAATGTCTGAACACAGCTCCTCTAGTTAATCTTAAATTCCAACAGGGCCATATTTAATAATGCTTATCTGTTCTCTTTACTGCATACCTGCATGATTTTTTTTTTTTAAAGTTCATGTAACTTGTTATCTGATGGAAAACAACTAGACTTTTAAATCTTCCCCTCCTACAAAATGAATTGCTTGGCAGCTAAAAAGACCTCATCCTGTTGTTGTATTTTTTTTTTTTTGACAGCTGTGCTGCATGTGTATGTACGAACAAACAATAGCACGAAACATCAACACCAGATGTACTAATGTCGACTAAATGATGCATGCAATGTCGAGGTTAAAACAATAATGATCTTTCAAAATGATACATTTCAGACGTAAAAAATGTTTGCATCTATTACCTTGTAGACGTTTTCAGTGATACAGCATCTTTTCTTGGCATCTGTCAGCTTTCCTTAGCTTAAAACACCCGCGGTGTTTGTTATAATTGCTAATGCTGTACTTGTTCTATTCAAAGCATCACTTCCCAGCTCAATCAGGTGTGACCGGTTCCCACATTAACACTCAAAGCACATCAAACCGCTAAATGCTGATCACTGAATAGATAAATGTTGGCACACAGCACCCAGTGCAAGCTGTATGTGTTTACAGTCTTGGTGCAAAGTGCTTGAATAATCTTATTGAACAGACAAATAGTGCCTCCCCAACGTGTGCAGGCTGCAATTAATTACAGCTCTTGCCAGTACCTTTGGCTTCTGTCGTGTAGTGGTCTTGCCATGTGCAGACCCCTCAACACCAGCCTCACACACACTCACATGAAGCACTGTGCTCTGGCTTTTAACATAACGAGCGAAATATTATCATTCATTTTTTTTTGTTAGTAGCAGATCTCCGATTTCATCACCAGATTTCAGCAGCAGAAGTGATTTTATTAAAAATGCTCATTATTGGAGTGTTTAGAGAGCAAACACATGGGCAGACAAATGAAGGGCAACTGTAAGATCATACCGTCTCTCTCTCTTTCTCTCTCTTTGCCTCAGCCCAAATAAACAACAGATCTCTGTATGAATTAGAGACTAATAAATGGAACCAAACAGTGAGAAAATAAACGTGAAAAACGGTAAAATATAAGAAACCTGGCCTTAAAATGTAGCCATGTGGAGTGCTACAGAGGATTGGGTTACTGTGGATTCATTTCACTTTGTGACTTTGTTCGTAGATGCCTTGAAAGCAGATTAATGATGAGACTTAAGCTGATGATGTTTCAAACTTTTTTGAGTGTATCCAGCTCCTGTTCTTATCCAGATCACTATTTTTTGGGACCTTGAGGTGGCGTGTGCATCTATGTGTACATTAATGTGTTTTCTGTAATTGTATGAACATTTCATGGATTAGTGCTGATAACGGGGAGTCTGCAGTCACACAGATCAGATTAACCTGAAAACTCCGCAACCCCCCTCTTACAAAGCTATGCAGCTGCTCTCCAGGTCTCTACTCCGAGCCAGACAGCTGCCTTTTAGTCATTTCTCCTCCTGTTCAGTTGTGATGGAGTTTGGTTTGCGGGCTCAGTCGGGGACAGATAACTGTTACGCCTCCGCTCAGTTTGGCTCGGCTCATCTCAGTTTATTTCAGCTCCCACTCAGGGATATTCAGACGGACAAACCCAGCCCACTCCTCTGTCTGCTGCACACTATTTATCTCCCTATTGAACTTCATTAGTTGCAAGGTTAAGTTTCATGTTGTTTTGACACTGTGTGGGTGTTTTGTTTCATGTATATATCGTGACCTTCCAAAAAGTTCTACATCATCACAAATATTCAGTCAAACTCGGTGACTGTGCCAAAGAATCGTGCATGATTTTAAGTCAGTTCAGTAATGGCAGCTCATTGTCTGCAGATGAGGAGCTTTCTCAATTGCTCCTAACGTCTCCGCTCTCCCATCAGAGACCTTTAGACACACAACATCTGGTTTATGCCATTCAGAGGTCAGTGAGCCTCCTGGAGTGAGAGTGGGTGTTTGCTCCTTGTAGCCCCATTTCCTCCCTGCTTCTGGAGTTATATGTGATTGCAGTTTTGTGGTGGAGAGGTTCAGTTGTGGGGGAGAGAAAGAATAGGGTGATATTGGTGATTTAGAGCTGAAGAAGTCAGAATAAACAACTAGATGTAAATATTACTCAGACAGGAGTGGGTGATGCCGCGCTCTCTGTGGTTTTACCTGTTTCAGATGTGTATAATACAAGGTCAGTTGGTATGATGATATTTCCAGTGTCCTCTAACACACAGGTCAGCCTGTAAATCTCTATACAGTGAATGTAGCGAAATGAGATATGACTAAGGTCATGTAGAAGACATGGCATAATTAGTAATAATCCAGCACGATCTCATTGTCTTAAAGCATAGGGAATCAATCCCCATAGACCTCCATGTTAAAGTGTGTTATCACAGAAGACAATTTTTACAGGCTGCTAAAGAAAACAGCTTCTCCCATTCATGACATCTGATGGTGATGACTTATCATATACTTAACCCACCCTTTGTCCTGCACTTCAGGATCACAGGGGGCTTTGGAGGCTAACCCAGCTGTCAATGGCCAAGAGGTGGGGTACACCCTAGACATCTTTCTAGTCTGTTACATGGCTAATATAGAGACAAACAGCCAGTCAGACTCACATCTCTGGCCAATTTACAGTCTCCAATAACATGCATGCATGTCTTACATGGATGGAAGCTTTAGCACCCGGCCAGGCCCCAGCAGTGCTGCACCTCCTTGCTGCCCCATATATCACTCATTGACATTTTATTAATTCTTAAATCTAGGCATAATTTAATGTGTAGATACTTTACGAGACAGGTGTGTGCTGTCACAGGTTGCTGGCTTGTCTCTGCTCCATTCACACTCCACCTCCACATCCATTGTTTTGGAATAGCTGAGAGTCAGACAGACTCACTCATTGCCAAGAAGACCATGGCCAGAGTGTCACACTAAGCTTCAGAGCTGCTCTCCTTTGTCCATCTTCACTGTCTGCGGGAATCGTGCATGTCAGTAGTTCTATTTTGCCAAAAAATACACATTTCTATTTCTTCAGAATATTCATTATCTGAACATGACCTGCACGTCGACGGGTTGGCAGAGGCTTGCAACCTGAAGGCCATAATTCTAGTTAAAGAGTTGTAGTTAAAGTTCAATTTCAGATTAATGGATTAAATTCTCAAGAATATTTGTGAAATTTTGGTCATTTATTGAATTACATAAGGTTCTGGCCACTGCTTCCCTTGTTCTTTCTGCCTGATTTATTGAATTGAACACTTATTGGTGTGATTAATAAACCATTTGTGGATTTAAAATCCCAGTGCTGCTGCCAAGTCAAACGCCTGCTGACAGCCATTCCCTATGTGCCTTTACCATCTCTGTATGGTGCCCCTTAAACCACGACACAACCCCAAACCCTTATGCGCAAGCACACACTCCTTAACAGGCACTTCTAAAGATCCCGATGCCCTTTTATTAACCTTATTAAAGTTAACTGTGTTATTCCACGCCTCACCTGCATGTTCTATCAAGGTTTACGGCCCCCGCACAGCATTTAAAGGTAAGGGTGGTTCAGCCATGCACAGCTGCGGAGGAGGTGGCCGATACTCGCATGAAATACTACACATGGAAATCTTTCGAGAAGGGACAACGCTTTTACCAGATACACTAATAACTCTCTGGCAATGTGTGTGCATGTTTGTGCAGGCGCGAAAAATGAGAAATTCTATCCGTCTTATTCCCTCTAATCTTGAACATCCCTGTTGGGGAAAGGTGATGACTCTATAATGACACCAGGTAATGCAGTGAAGCATTCTGTAGCCTCACTCCATTTTTGTTTCCCCATACACAGTCACTTTAGTATTACAAATCGCAGAAACACAAATAATGTGAGTGATATGATAAGAATATGGCTATGCTGTGTTTTTTTTTTTTTTGTCAAGGTTAACAGTAAATTTTTCCATCCTGATGTCAAGAATCCTGAGCATCTGGTCCTTAGTCAGTTTCAACTCATGGGAGACATTAGGGAGGGCTGGGGGAGGACTCTGCCTGTGCAGGGTGGGAGGGGTGGGGGGCGGCGGTGGATCCTCTGGGGGGAGCTTCCAGCCATTTGTCGTGGTCGATGGCCAGTAGCCGGCTCGGTGCAGCAGTGATACAGTACCGAAACACAAGGATTTGTTGCCACTGGAAGAGCTCCCTGTTTCCAGTTACATCAGAACTAAAATTTCCACATCTTTTTTAGCAAAAAAAATAAAAAAATAAAAACACAGCAGATGTAAAAAAGAGAAAAACTGACTTTTATTTGTTTGAAGAATTCTTTCTCTTTTTGTGGAGGTAGGATGACATCCTCCATCGTTCGCTTCCAAAGCACACAGGGTACTAAATCGGTCATTGGTGGGCAGGACATGCTCACTTGCATTAGAAAGAAGCTGAAAACAGCTTTACAGGCCATGTGCTCTGTTTGACAACCTGACTGTGGGATGTTGAGTAATAGACTGCAACTTGGACACAGAGACAGAAAGATTCATTGTAAATTTCAAGCTGTTATTAATGTCTGAAACCTTTCAGATGGTATTGACATGTATGCTATCTGTCAATAGAAGAGGTTGGCCACAGTTTGGGACAAAACACACAGGCATGTGCTGTTCCACTGCTGCTATAAACAGAGGTGGCAGGTCATTTGGATCTGGCTGGGCTTGTTGTGGATTCTGTGTTTTTTCCTGCCATGTTTGTGATGGCCCTTTGAAAGAGAGAGTCTAGTCTTGAAGTGGGCCAAACAGCAGCCTTTCATCTCCATCTGGGAGAAAAAGAAGAGAAGTTCTGGAAGGCCAGACTTCCCAGCAGACTTTAGGTCCTTCTCTCCCAGAATCCAGCAAACACTAAACTGGCACTTTGCTACATTCTCCATCCTCCACATCTCATATATCTGTCTTTATCCGTGATGCTGTCTGTCATCATGTCTGTGTCTGCCTAAATATTCCTAACCTTTTGTCTCCTCTCCATGTTTAATTTCTTTCCTTACATTATATATCATTCGCAGGTTTTTGGGAAATGGGACAGGAGGGCAGCTTAGCTTCTCAGACTTGGACAAGATACCAAGTTCCCTTTTAGTTACTTCATGCAGGTGCTTCCACTCAAGCCTCACTTGTCTGCCGTGTGACCGTTAAAACCGTTGTAGTTAAGACCACTACGGGCTCGTCAGGTGGTGAATGGATCCTGCAGACTGTATGCATTCAATTATGTTGATTAGACTTGTCCTTTTGTCCTGAGCTCTGTTTTCAATGTGTTGACAGCCCTTTGAAGTGTTAAGGTGTGTCGAAGCATGGACAGGTGAGGCATTTAATACATGAAATTTGACGGCATGTTGAAATCTTTTTGAAAAGCTTGGCCTGTCCTGGCTCTGATAAAGGTTTGTAACCTGTATTTTTTTTGCCCCCCCACCCTCCGAATGAGGCATGATCTCAACATGAGCCATGGATTCTTTGTAGACCCTGCGATGACATACATCCAAAGTTCAGCCCGCGGTAGTGAAACAGTCGGTATATGATTGGAGTGACGGTTGATTGCACCTGGTCTGGCCCACGGTTACTCGCTGAAGTCATTTTTCCGTGCTGAGGAGTTCTAACTAACATCTTGCAAAAGCTGCTCACTTTTTTTACTCTCTCTCAAATGAGGGAGTTTTTCAGAGACCGTGACATTGAAATATCATTGAAGATGATGTTGGAGGGCTCCATCCCTTGACCTTATTTAATGTGGAGAGGCAGTTGGGTTTTGGAGCTAGTAATGGGAGGCTTGTGGGCTTGAATGCAGCACAAACTCCTGCTGTTATGCTCCAGAGCCAGATTTATATATTACTCCTACATGCTCCTCCACGGTCTACCACTGTTGTAGAACCCTGTTGGACTCACTGAAGGTTAAAGGACTCAGTGTCTGCTTCTTGTAATAATATAATTTTATGTCTGCTAGATGATGCTGTAGGGCCATTAAATCCACTGTTCCTGCTATTCATTGCTCTTTTGGTACAAAGAAAGTGTAAAGAAAACTGAATGGGGGCCAGTCACATATTGTGTCCTGTCCTGTGTTGGCCTAAACTTTTCTCCTTTTGTTTGGCATCTGACTCAAGTTAAATCTGTCTTCCCACCCACCGTCTGTCTAGATCTTCTCCCTTCAGGACAAAACATGTTTGCGTACATGCTCAAATCATCATCGCTATAATGTATAGTACCATAGAGATAGAGATAGACATTAACATCATCCCAACTTAAATTATTGAAGAGAATAAGACATGTTATGTTACTTTTCAGCAACACAATCTTCACAAATGAACTTCAGTTTTTGATTTTTTTAACAGAAGTATAACAAAACACATCTTTGTAGTCACCATGGATGTGCAGGTGTTATTTTTATTCTAATCCCTGCAGTCCAGGGTTTTTTTTTTAATTCAGCCTTTTATTCACTCTTGAGTGCATTTGAAACGTCGACATGTCAACACAAAACATTTACACTATATCCTTGTAATTTCTTTTAGCCTCTTGGTGAAGCATTTTTTAAGATATGTAAAAGCTTAAAAAAATCTGTAGGTCATTGTGCCACAGAGTAAAACATCATGTTAACCATGAATGGAAATGCATTCAACAAACAATGACTTGAGGACAAGGGTCCAGATGTGCAAAAATGCTAATCATTTCCAGGTTCTGACAGCCATCATCTCCATTCTGTTCATCTCTGTGTTGAGTATCATCATCCTCTTTAATCTGGTATTATTTGTGTCTATATGTGGCTCAGATGTTTCTTCAGTTCCTCGCTCTCTGTCTCCATCTTTGCTGTGCTTGAGGCACCCCCCCTCCCACTTTCAACTGAAGAGAGAGGAGGTAAATCAAGCCTCGAGTGGATTAGTCTACACAGTCTGCAGCTGCTTCTCTTGCTGCCACCCGTGTCTGCCACCATTTCTCTTCACAGTTCAGACATGTTCACAAGGCAGCATATGAAATACTGACCTGCTAAAAAAAAACAGCTCCCACATGTTGTCACAATGCCCGCCACCCTCCCAGCAGTCTGGGGTGAGCCTTATGAACATCGTGCTCTCTATATATGTTGCTGAAAGATATATGGAGGGAGGTCAATAACTCATTCAGCACCTGGGAGAAGTTTAGGGGGGAGGAAATTGAGTCACAACCCAGTGTTCATTTCCTGTATTTGAACAAGTTCATTTTCAGCAGTTTGTCTTAAAATATAATAAGAAGGAAGCAGGTTCCCTCAGCATCAGTGTTCAATACAGTCTCTTCATGTAAAGGTACGGATAGGTTGATAAATTTCCCAGCAGTCTATATTCCCCTAGTGTGTATGTAAGAAAACAGTGCTGAAGTTACAATGCCATTGGAAGGGTGATATTTTACAAGCCTTGTGGTGGTAGAGTTTAATTTCCTTGTCCTTATCAGCCCCTGAGGTTGTTGACCTATGTGACTATATGCATCATGTTTAATGCATTTCTTTGTCTGGGTTTTTTGTGTGTGTGTGTTTTACATAAAGAGGATCTGTGAAAAACACTGTTATTTTCTTTGACCACTGTGGAGGCGTGAGAGGGGAAGTGCCGTTTGGCAGTTAAAGTGGTCACTTCCTCCGCTTCAGAGGCCCCGGCCTCTCCGATTTCTCTGAAGATTGTTTCGGCTATCCTGTGCAACATCACGCTGCATTTCAGGACCTTTAGACTGGGCCGGTCCTACACTAACCACAACAGAACCTAGTGGTCCACTACTATTCACTGCCAGGTCCACTAGACACAGCTGCCGCATGAGAGGGTCCAGAATAGTCTGGCCAAAACAAATCAAATGAAGGCAGACCAGCCCTACGAGAAACGAGTCGGTCCACCCTTTGGTGGTGAGGAGTTGGCTCCGTCTTGTTTTGTTTCTTCTTCTTTCCCCCTCTCTCATTTTGTATCTCACTGTTTGCATGTACACGGTCTATACATCTGGACCAGGATTTATTTCTCTGCACTTTTTATAGTGTCCACACACAGTGATTTTACCACACTTGTGGTTGTTGTTTGGCTCATTTCCTCTTTCTCTCTCTCTCTCTTTCTGCCTCCATCTCTCCTCCTTCTTCCTTGTCCACCCATACTCTCTTATATTTAATTTCAGAGTCCTTGTTTAGCTCATGGCTGCTGTAAAGTTCTTACTGTTGTTGTTTGAAACTGTTTTTTTTGTCTGGGTCACAGGGTTCAGCTTGACACAGTGACCCTGGTACAGTTGCAGCTTTTTCTTTTACGTTGTTTTCATTTTCTTTTCTTTTTTTCTGACCAGCTAATGGAGTTGATGTGTTTCCCATAATGGCTTGTTTAGGTTTTCTCAGCATACACAAGGAGGAATTGTTGTCAGGAGGAATAAAGGATTGAGTCACTGAGAGTGTAGACAGGAGGGGAGACTTTGCACCTGGGGAGAAAAATACTTTGGGATTCTTTCTCTCGCTTCATTCCCTCCTACCAGTATCTCAGCTCCGCCAAGAGTAATGACATTGCCATATCTCTTCTTCCCCCACTCTCCCTGCCCTTCCTACACCCATCACCTCATCCCATGTCCCTTTAAATCCCTATTTTAATATATTATGTGAGATGTTCTGCAGGGAGTTCCAAGTTGTAAATGACTGAGGGGGCCAGCTGCCCTCAGGCAGTTTGTGTTAGCTAAAAAGCAAATTTTCAGGTGATGAGGACCCCAGAAGCAGGCGCTGCATGATCACATACTAGGAACAATATTACCACTGGATTTTCTATAATAACTTCGGGTCATAGGCTCTTGTTCAGTGGCTTTTTCTCTTCCTTCAACAGTGCGAAATGACGCACAAACACAACAAAGTGTCCCTGCTGGGGGCAGGAGAACAGGGCCACATATCATCTTGATATATCCTGTGTGTCTGCTTAAAGATCTCAGAGACTCAAACCCCTAATCACAGACAGAATGGAAAGCACAGGCTTCAGAGTGGCACATGACAATACATCTATCCAAATGCCCAGCAGCTGCTGCAGCAGAGCATGACATGAGCTAAGTTATTGTCTTGCCAAACATCCCGAGCTGCCAGCACACTCTTGCTCTAACCCGGTCAGAGACCGCCAGTCAGTCATTCATCCAGCCAACGACGTCAACCATTGTTTTCAATCAATCATTTTCAGCTCGGTTGCGTCTGTGGTGCTTTTTTTTCCTCCTTTCTCTCCGTGCTCTCTTTTGCTCTGTCCTCGGATGAAAGACACTCTCAGAGAGGTAGCCAAGCCGCTCGAGTTTGTTTTGACATTTCAATGGCTGTGCCGTGAATGTGTTTAGAGTTTCTTCACTTGATCAGTGTTTAGTTCAAAGGGTTTCAAGCATCATGTGGTTGTCAGTTTGGGGGGCCTTTTTTCTGGTGCATTAGTAAATGGGGTCTTTGATGCCTATAGCCCAGCTTGACTACAGTCTATATGGGTCTGACCTTTAATGCATCCTCTGATTTAGTGGATCAGAGCCATGCTGAGGACCAGAAACAAACAAGTATCTGCTACTACTCTCCATCATTCCTGCTCCAGGACTCTGTTGTGTTTGGAAGGAGCCCCGCTCCCTCACTGGTTTTGTGCTCTCTCTTTCTCCCTCTGAGTGCTTCACCGCCCCTCTTCTTAATCTTGAAACCATCAGCTCCCCAGTCTGGTTCTCTTTAAATTGAATTTGAAATATTCATTCCTTTTATAAGCTGGGTTAGTAAACCCCAAAAGGCCTTGTGGATTTCAGCATGTGTTGTTCTGAGAGGATTCACATTTAGCTTTGGGCCCGACTTGAACCTTGTTTCCTTCACTGTCACTGGGATCAGTTATTGGCTTATGGCCTGTATGTGGCCCAGGATACATGCAAAAGTCTTTTTGTTTATAACATCAGCTGGTCTACAGATACATTTTGTTTCAATTTTTACATGCAAATGGCTATTTCAGAACAATTCAATTCCATTATTGTCAACAGAAGTGCTGACATGCCCATCAGAACAGCCACAGAGACGATTTATCTTGAACACTTCTTCCAAAACTTCTGTTTAACAAACACACGTGCACTTAACCCCAGTGTTTACAGGCTGGGAATGTGTGTGGATGGAAATCCTCCTGAGGCATGTGTGCCATCTGTTTACTAAAAAAAAAGGGGTTCATATTGAACTTTTCAACTGATCAAACAGCAGAGGAATTTCTAGTTTGCCCGACATAGAGTTTTTGGAGTTGTTTCTAATTGGGGACAGAAGTGTTTCTCAAAAAACAGGAAAAGACTGGGACAAAAGCGGGAAGTAGAGGCTCGGGGGGAAATACTTTATTACCTCTATGTTTCCTTTTGGTTTCAGTGACAAGCAAACAAGTGGTACTCCAGTCTGGTTAGTGGCTCGCAGATTTTTAAAATGTGTTTGTGTGTGTTTTGGTTTATGTGTTCATGCACATAAACACCTCTTCTAAATTCTATGTGCATCTGTCTGCAGGTCTGTACGAGCTGCTGGCGGCCCTGCCATCACAGCTGCAGCCTCATGTCAGCCGGCCTGAGGACAACACCTTCCTACAGGATATGTTTGGAGAGAAAAGCCTTCACTCGCTTGTTAAGGTAATACAAAAAGAAGTTCTTCATGGTTTTTCTTTCTCATATCTGTGGTGCTGTTGGCAGAAAAATTGCT
The DNA here is from genome assembly GCA_036025115.1 of Ambassis agassizii. Classification (NCBI taxonomy): domain Eukaryota; kingdom Metazoa; phylum Chordata; class Actinopteri; family Ambassidae; genus Ambassis; species Ambassis agassizii. The sequence goes on along the minus strand of JAVQJX010028367.1, from coordinate 825 downwards.
CAGTTTTCCTGCATCCTCATTGGATCAGTTGTCATGTTTACTCAAATAAATCTCTATTTGACCTTTTCTAAGTAGGCTTAATTTGAAATTTACGGGCCTGTTGAAATGTGGTACCTCATAAGTGCAGCTCATCCAGTCTGTATGATTGTTTGGTTGAGTGATTCACCCCCTCCAAACAGGCACTGAATAACCAGACTTATTAATAATAGATAGATATTAATTTTATTGGGCTTAACTTTTCAAAACAAGTGATGAAATAGTACACACAGACAAACAAGACATGATTCACATTATGAAAGAAGTATAAGGAGAAATAAAACTAATAACAGATGGATCTAAATACAGTGGATACCCTAACTGTACTCTTTTAGTAAGTAATTTAAAGGAGTGATTTAAAGGCAGGAACTGTGTTCTACATGTAAAGAGTTCCACAGCTGCAGAGCTGTTTTCTAACAGAAAACACTGTGTCCTGTTGTGCTGAGGTGTGCTGTGGAAAAGAGGCTTCTCCCTTTGGAGAAGGGTCAAGAGTATGATCAAGGTGGGGAAAAAAATCATATTGGACTTTGAGGTGTTAATTTAATATTAGTTTTAATCAGAATAAGCATGGACATGGTCTTGTTTCTTAAAATTGTCTTCCAGCTGAGGTCTGAACTGGCGTCTGCCTTTTACCTGTGTCCTGAATACAGGAAATAATAATCCAGATGTGATGACATGAAAGCATGAATGATTTTTGTCAAGGTCTGGTTGAGGTAAAACATCTTCAACATCTACAACTTTTGCAGTGATCCTGAAATGGAAGAAAGGATGATTGTACTATCTTGGTGA
>JAVQJX010028261.1:0-10644 GCA_036025115.1 Ambassis agassizii | reverse complement strand
AATCCCATTGTAGCACGATTCAGAATTTTACTTTAAAGAAATACTTTCTGAACTGGACTCCTACCTAATAATTAGGTAATCATAATAATAATAATATTAATAATAAGTAATAATTTATTTATTTATTTTGAAACTAAACAGGCAGAGAAACAGAGTGAACAAGGAGCCTGTACCTGACCACAAAGAAAAAAAATTCTTTATTTCTTTTCTTATCAAGATACATTAAAGGATACAGAGACATTGGAATAAAAAACACTTGAGAAAAAAGTTTCAATTGTAGCATGTTGGTCTCTCCATCATACAAAAATCAGCATCCCGTCCCCTGTTTGAAATGACCACCCACCCTATGAAGGAGAGATATTTGACATGTACAATAGCCTATTAGAGCCATCTCCATGATAATGGAGCAGAATAACACACTTGATGTAAAAACAAAAAAAATCCAATAAGCCACTTTCTTTACACAGATTAGTATTTGCTACAAACTCAACACTTCAATTTCTTTTTTTTTTGAGAAATATTACAAAGCCCACATTGGGACCAGACTTGCTTATAATACCAGTCACCACTTGGTGATGAGGGGGAGGCCTAGGAATTATAATTATCCAATCAACAACTTACTTTTAGGACACACCCTCTGATAACAAAGCTGAGGACTGAAGTAAGATTCTGTTCACATTGGCGTCACACCAGATTAAATGAATCGCTTGTTTTTTCAGGAGAAAGGTTGTTGATATTTTTTTTCATTAATTTGGAGTAAAATAACCCTCATTCTTGTCAGTACATATTGCTGCTTTGTTTAACGGACTTCTATCAACTGAACAGCAACACAGCTATCCGTCTCATTCAAACAGTAGAGTCAGAAATGATCTTTACTTTAAAGTGTCACTTCATTTTTTCTCTCCCCCCATTATGGCTTCATTGGGACCAAAGCCAACACTGCTCTGTCATCATGGCAGATCATACAGTATCGGGTGCAAATCACCACAATCATTGTGTAACAAGCCTCACACTGTCTGACATTGCAGGAGGGTGAGGTCAAGAGAGCAAGAGCAGAGGAATGTATGTAAAAAAATCCAGACTAGAATGCAATAAATCAGGATAAATTCGAGCTGCAAAAAAGGTTTTAGTATGGACACCAAATTCTGTGTGTGCGTCTTTAAATGACTTCTCCTGCGTGAGAGAGACGCGCGGCTGCTTTTGCATAGGGTTGTAACCTTACTGGATGTGGAACCAATGTGTCCTCAACTTGACCAATCACCTCACACACACACAGTCCACTGGCTACACTTAAAATGTGTCCAATGCCTGGACTGTTGAAATGGATTACAGGAAGTGTGAGGGTGAAATCTTCAAATCAAAGTAGACCATCAGCCTGCTACAGCTGTGCCGCACAGCCTCCTATGGGTGTCACTCCTCGATGATGCATATATTTACACAAAGATAAAGACATGGAGGGAAAAAAACAAAGTGTGCTTCTTGATTTAAATTACACATTTAAAAACAGGTGGCATTAAAAAGGGGAGCAAAGTAATTCAGGATCTGGAATAAAAGACTAGAAAAGCCTGAGGTGTGTTGTGAATGTAAGGGTGTGTGCTTGTGAAATGTACATTTGTCTAAGTGCTTGTGTGTGTGTGTGTGTATGTGTATGAGTATGAGTGTGTGTTAGACATATCAATTTTAAGGTAGTAACAGAGGACTAAAGAAAGATGACACAGAAAGCAGGGAACATAAAAGACTGCTGTATGGCGTACTGTGCTGCCTGTAAGTGACGGCCTGAGCACAGACCCCCCCCTCCCTCCCCCCCAGCTCCCACCCCTTCCACTTGTCCTAATAAAAGACGTCCCCTCCTCTTCAGTCCTCTAGGACGATTGGTTCGCTGGTACTGGAGGGGAGGATGGGCATAGCCAGGGAACGTGGTGGCGGTGGCAGCTTGATCCGGACCAGGACTTGAGGTTTCCTTGCCGCCCGACGCATCTCTGACTGAGTCAGGTGTTTCCTCAGAGCCCTGGTTTAAAGAGACCAGCCGGGAAAATCCAGTGATTAAGATCCTTTAAAAGTTTGTCCTCAAAAATGTTCAGCAGGTAAAAAAAAAATGTATTTCAATAGTCCAGACTAAAGTTAGGTTTGGACTCATCGTTTCCTGTGATTCTGAATTTCCTTCCTAATGCAGTCCGGACAGAAAAAAATAATGTTTGCTGGAATCACCTTAGCTAGCATGCTAATAATATCCAACATAACAAGTTCTCCAGGTTGACGTCTATCTAGTCTATCTAGAATCGTTTCCCAATGAAGGAGGAAAAACTGGTCATTGTTGCTGCAGTGACATGTACCTGGTTTCTTTTGTGGCCACAAACACGACAGGGTTGGGAGCTTCTCCGTGGCTGACTTTCTGCCGCTTGATGACCGACTGGGAGGAGGACCTCATCCCTGAAGTGTACGGCCTCCCATTGGCTGGGTAGGGCACCCCTGAAGCCTGTGGACCAATGAAAGAACAGAATGGTGATTGACCGGACAGATACAATCTTGTTTTTTTTTGTTAACTGCCAAAATGAAGACTGACGCTGTCAAAGCCTCTCTTTCCCAGCAGGCTTTGGCCCCCTCGAGGCTGGCTGGCCTGGTTCCTGTTGATGGGTGTCGGGGGTCCTCTAGATGCCTTCAGTTTGAGAGGAGCTGACACAGCTGCAAAGACAGACTCAGGTAAGGCAACGCGGAAGGTTCATCTATGCAATGTTTTATTTAAAACAAATACCCGTTGTGCTTACCTAAATCCTTCACTATGTTGGCCAATGACTGTCGAGGTATCACTTTGCTCTTTACAGGAGTTTTTGTTGCTTTGGGCAGCCTGATCATGCCTGAAGAAATAGAGTCAAACATGTGATGTGAACTCCTAAACATTTCTAAACAAAGCATCAGTCAATGTAACTCCTGAACGTGTGTGTACATACACTCAGCTTTGACAGCGTTGGCATTGATGGAGGCATAGGGCCGCCGTGCGGCACGCCGTGGCTGCAGGATGTCCTCACAAACACGCCGGGCAATGCGGGTCAGCTTGGTAGTCTGCAGGATGAATGTCTGGCGGTTCTTAGCCAGCAGCTTGGCTCGACCCTCGTTGCGGGTGAATGGCGACATGCCCTGAACCTCCTGACGTGTCATGTGACCGCGGGGGCCTGACTCCTGCGAGGACAAGTTGGAGATGGATGGAGGGATGTCATTAAAAGGTCCTTCAGGTTCCACTGTTCACAGGAAAAGAGGCAGATGTAGACTTACAGAGCCAGTTCTAGTTGCGCCCTCTAGCTGAGTGGGGGTTTTCAGACCTCCATACTTCTTCCAGTATATCCAGCAGGAGGCGCACAGTCTGCACTGCATGTTTGGGGGGCCCCACGCATACCATTGTGGAGACTGGGCCGCTGTGTTGGTAACAGAGTAAAAGTGTTAGCATCTTCAAACGCTGATATGTGACATACTATTGTTTTTTTCTTCTGAAACCACTGTTGACTCAGCTCTGATTTGAGAGTGTATACTTACTGTGGCAGCTCTCACAGCTGAGTCCTTTCTGAAAGCCTGCTGCTCCGTTCATACCAGGTTTGGTGCCTGGAACCATGATCTGGTTGGGGTTGGGTTTTGTACTGGTGGAGAGAGGAAATGAAAGAAATGTAGAAATGTTCTAGCATCTTAAATGGATAAGAGTAGTCTGGACAGCAGTAGTCAGCAACACTCACTAGGTGGGGATGTAAACCTGCTTCAGCTTGCTGTCTGCTTCTGCTGCCTTTAGTCGTTTCTGAGACAAAAGAAAAAACCTTTGAGGATCAGACAAAATCATCTGACTGCGCTGTGAAGTGCTGTACTTGTAGACGAACCTGCTGGATGTAGCGATCCGTAGTCTTCCACATGTAGTAAAACTGGACCACACTAGCGAGAGACTTCCAGGGCAGCTGTAGGAGAAAGTTGATTGAATCCTGTTATTTTACATCTATATCAGCGCTCTATACTGTAAGAGACAGATTCAAAGTAGAGCTTACAAAGTCCTGGCGGATGTCATTGAAGTCTTTGCCATATTTCTCCAAAGCTTCCTCAAACAGCATCGCCTCAGAGGCACTCCACTCTTCCATCTCATCACGGCAGAGCACCGGACCCCCCTGAGGAACCAGGGTGGACATGGCTTTGGCCAGGTCATAGCTGTTCTTCTGCAACGTGTCCATAGCGTGGAACTGAGAGCAGAGAGTAGGCAAGTGGTCAACTATTGTTGATACGCAGTGTTGGGATAAACGCGTGACAAAAGTAATTAATTAGTGTAATGCATTGCTTTTAGCTGTAACGTGGTAAAGTAAAGCATTACAAAAGAAAAGTTGACAATATTTTACCCAGTACAAATGTCAGTAATGCGCATTACAATGATTTTTAACCCAGAATTAAGTGGTGGGGTTTTTGTTTTTTTCCTAAATATAAATTCGCCAAAATCACTGCAAGTTTGTGACGTTAGGTTACAATACAATACAGATGTGTACTCTTACAGTCTAGAATTAGTGACCTATCCACCAATCAGGAAATAGATTTATTTGTTGCAGGGTGAGGTCTAAGCACACGTTCCATTAATGTACATGCGAAGCAGACGTAACCTAGGCTCTGAATGCACATTTTAGAGGATTATTAACAGAATTGGGGGTAAAAACTTTTTCTTCGTTTCATTTGTGATTTTAGTATAAATAAAGCTATATTGTTCTTTTTTAAGAAGCTAGAGTAACTTCAAAGTAGTGTAATGCCTTACATTTCAAATGCAGTACTAATGTAACAAATTAATTTGAAATGACAGTAACAAGTAATAAATAATGCATTACGGTTTTGAAGTAACTTGTCCAACATTGTCGATATGTCACATAAACAAAGGGACTTTATGCCACACAGATATGGATAGAGGGAGTGTTTCATTTGGAGTGTGTCTCACCAGTGTGATGTCTCTGGACGCTGCAGCCGCGCTCATGTGGAGGCTGGGCTGACGGATGGAGCTGCTGCAGTCCAGGGCCCGAGCAAATGTCCCCACAGCTCTGAAACACACAGGAAACATCTGATAAATCTAATAAAGTTACAGTAAAAACATTACAAAGACTTAAATGATAGTAAATGATTTCCACCCTATATTTCAATCCAGTGCTGTCATGCAAGTCTGTCTAACAGGCTTTCTTTGGGGAAATATGTGCCAACCTTTCACAAAACGACCACTAGAGGGAGTGTTTGGCTGATCGATCCATTCATAAGGCAGAGACAAGATTCCCTCCAAAAGAAAGCATACTTTTCATATTGTATGGGATGTCTAAATCAGACGCAATGAAATATAATATAGATTTGAAGCTTTTATCAGGTCTACAGTTATGTGCTGCACAATCTTAGTTTTTTTCTGACCTAGGACAGTGATTGTTTCATTTTCCTTCCATTAGAAATTAACCAAATGGTTGACAGTCATGCATTTTCTCTAGAAAAGCTGTCCTGCTGATGGTATAATTCACAAGTTGCCATGGCAACAATGCCCAGTGACGATGATGCAGTTTGGTGACAGATGGCAGACAAGTGTTACCTTGCCACCACCAGGAACTGGTCAATCTGAGAGTCTTTGAGCTGGTTGTTGGGGTCCCACACCTTGACCTCCAGTTTCTCCTGGACCCGGTTGTCCGATTCACCTGAAATAGGGAAGCATTGTTTTTTAATACCCGTTGCTAGGAAGCAGTTATTTATGTCCACTGTGATCTTGGAAAAGCCTCAAGGACTCAGATGTCTCAGTATCAGTAATGAGTGTGCTGCTCACCTTCAGCTAGCATGTCAGGAATCTCTGCCTGGTACTTGGAGCCTACACGGATCTCACCCTGGTCAGCCAGGAGGGTTTTCTGGACTGGATCGAACACCAGAGAGTAGAAGAAACAGTCCTGGAACACAGAACACAGGAAAAGGTTACAGTGGCTTTCCCAATGATACCATGTGAAACATTAAGTTAAAGTGAACAGATGGCGTCTCACCTCTTTCTCCAGGTATCCAGCCAAGACGTCGGTTTCATTGAGGAGGGTGACATTACATTTCCCCCTGAAGAGACAGCAAGCAAGAGAGGGTGAAAATGTTGTTTGTGTAGTTTCACAAATTCTTTGTAAAAACAAAAAGCAGTGGCCTGTACAGTCCCAATGGCTGTAATAGGTGACAATGCCTGCAGCATCATATCCTACGCAGTTCAGTTAGCATGGCAGCTGACTGTGTGTTTATATGAAGCTCCCACCGGTAAGTGCATACCGTATGTGAGTAGCAGGTAGAGATTCAAACTGTCGAGACAGGAAGAGTTCTCTGTGTTTGAGCTGGTGTTTCTGCTGTTCTGCCAGTGGCGGTTGCTTTGACTCCTCCTCGAATTCTCCTGCAAAAACACAAAGCGAGCAGGATCAGCACTACCCCAAAAATCACACACATTACACTAAATGGACCAAAGAGGTTGAAATCAAAAAGACAGGAAACCATCTTTTCAGCAGAACTTTGAAGTGGGCACTCTCTGGATTGGTCAGCATTATGCATTGCATGACACTGCTCAGCATTATTGCATAAGTTAGACAGACTTGACATTTTTGAGGGTGACCTCTGTGTTAAGACATCTGCTGTGCCAAAGCATTGCTCTTTGAAATGAAAACGACGGCTGCTATTTTGGGGTTTTTGAACACAGCCGGATGCCTCACACCATTACTATTACAGATATGCAATGATTTGTTAATGTTTCTGGATGCTCCCTGGTGGGCTCTCTAAAATGAAGTCTTTGATCAGAAAAGTAGGAATTTAAACAGAGGACTTGATCATCCAAACCCAACCCACAGGCTGACAGTTATTACGGGACTTACTGTAAAGAAATGCGATTAATTCACATTAACAACCCCATGTGACACACACGTCTTCAACCAGGAAGAGATTTGAACAAAATTAAGCCACAGCCAGCCTGTGTGTGTGTGTGTGTTTGGCCACTAGATTGCGCATTCCTAATTTCAGGCGGGTGAGTAATTTGTTGCAAGCTGGAGGGGAGGGACTATTTCATTCCATCTCTGTGGACTCCGCCCCTGCACTCAGCCACAGGAAACCCTGTCAGTGAGGGCACAGGGGAGAGAGAGAGAGAGAGAGAGAGAAGAAAGAGTGAGATAGTGAGAGGGAGGGTACCTTAAGCCACACCCCTTTTCTGTTAACCTCTCAACCCCCTCCCCCCTCCTCCCCCTGTCCAGCTAGTCCCTGCCAGACAAAGTAGGAAACCCTGTGTACCAAAACCTGAGGCGCCCATCCCCCCCACCCCCCAACATGTATCCCCAACTCCCTCCACACACACAAAAGAGAGCACATACACACTGAAGGAGTGACAAGAAGAAGAGCAACACACTCCTACACACAAACACACACTGTGCTCTGACAAATATACAAGGCAGGTCAGAATTAACTCATTATGTGCTGTCGTCCTCAGGAACAGAGGAGGATGAGGAGGGGAGTCGTGATGGAAAAAAAACAGGCAGATAAAACAAGGTTTGGTACAAATGAGCAGCAGAAATCAGGTGATGATGATGCAGGACGGCTCCTGAAAAGCCAGTCAGTCCATTAGCATCACACTGCCATACGTTCTTAACTACTAGAAAGGAAATTCAATATCCTCTTAAGAAAAACACCCTAACCTGTTCAAACAAACAGCTTTTAGTTGAGATGTGCATTCTGGGCCTTAAAAAGAAAAACAAAAAAAACAACCTGCACTTCCTGGTTCCTGGTTCCACTAACACACTCGCTGCTGATGTATTCCATACAGGAGCCATGTATAATAAAGTCACACTAAATGAAATGTACCACCGATAAGATCTCTCATCCTGTTCCACTTTGGCTGAGTAGCTTCATTAATGTCTGCTCCTGCTCATGCACTGTATCATCCAAAATGTGTATAAGGTAGAGCAGTTTTGCCCTTAGATAAACTGCCCTAAACGAGTCTTCTTTTCCATTTGTCTGATTGTTCTTGTTGGGTGTGTAGCCGGATCATTATTATCTAGGAGAGCTGTGAGTGCTCTGGCCAGGATGAGCTGCTCTGCCATCAGCTGAGGGATTGATTCATATGTTTTGCACTGACTTTCAGTATATGTCCAGTTTTAGACACATCAACAACTGGTGGCTAAATGTCATCTCCATCAGCAACATCTGATGGCAGGCTTTGATGCAAAGCTTAAAAAAATAAATAAATAAAATCAAATTAATAACCTCAATGTGCTACTTTCTTTACAGTCTAATAAATGACACACGTAGCATCTGAATGCGGTATTGGCTGCAGAGGGGAAAAAGCATTAATGCATCCATTTTGAGGTGTGTGTGTGTAGATGTCTTTGTCTGGAGCACTGCAGCCCAGGAGGAGGGAGGGGGAGCTGGTATTGGGGTATGGGGGTAAATGAGTGAATGTGATCAGTCTTCAGCAGTCTGCATGTCATTAGCACCACTCCACCACTACCACAATCCCTCCTTGGCTCTGTGATTCCACACACGCAGGGAGGAGATTGGGCTGCTAGGCTGGATCAGGGTGGGGTGTAGTGGGTGGAGCAAGAATATCACACATTCAGACAATACATTGATAAAAGAACTGCACAAATAATCATTTTTGATTAATATGATAGGAATTAAAGTGGAAGAGTCCATTCCTGGTGAGAGGACCCATTGCTCAAAAATGATATTTGAGTGCACAGACACTTCCTAATGAGGCAATGAGACAAAGTGTCACTCTGGCCTTTGGACATCAATGCTAACAATCTGCATTTACCTTCATTAGTAGCAGGCCAGAGCACATTCTCCCCTACCTATCCACAGATGCAGGGCTCAACAGCATTGTGACTGCAGGCAGCATCCAAAATTTGAAAGGTAATTAAATGGCAAAACTATGTTTTAACCAGTCATAAAAGCATGCAGAAATCTTATTTTTAACATGACAATAACTACAGTGGATGGGTCATATTAGCCAGTATACAATATTACAGGCTTGACTGTTCATAGGCCAAAACCAAACAAATATGTTTTTTTGTTTGATGGTGACATCTGGATCTAGTTTATCAGCCCATTTCTTAACAAGCACACCAGATAACACATCAGCCAGTTTTGCAGAGTAATGCTGCTCTAAAGACCCTCTTTTAAGAGGCAGAAGCCTTTAGTTGTTCGCAGTGTTAAAATGAAGCCGATGTAATGCAGCTTCCGTGTGCGCTTTCAAAAGACACGCCGACAGTGTGCATAGTGTCAATGGCTTCGTAGAGTGTGTGAATGGTGCTATTGATTTGATCACTGGAAGACACGTTTGGAATATTGGGACACAGACATGAAAAGGCTTTCACAAACAGGATTGATCAGCAGTAAGCTTAAAGGCCAATTCATTGTTGGTCCTAAACATTCATTTCTGTGGTACAGCTGAACATTTTCTCATGGAGTTCATGCAGTTTTTTGCACTTGTCTTTGTGATGTACTGTATGTATAATTCCATTTCTGCAACACATTTTTTATATCACAAAAAACAAATATTGTTTTCACAACTCTTTAGAAAGTCCTTCTTCACACCGGCCCTTTAAACTAAAATGCTGGTCTTTCTTCAATCCTGCAGTTTACAACATAAAAGCTGAAGAGGTGCTTTGAGGCTTTTATGTGCAACACAATGAGGAACAGGTTCATTAAAGGCAGCCAGCCATATCACAGCAGCTCTCACACTGTGGAGCTTTGGGCTCGATGCTTCATACTCACTTGCATTGCTGTCAGCCAGAGTGTTAAGGTTGCCTGAGATGTCTCGCCTCCTGAACAGACACACCACCTTCGCCTCCACATTCCCATTGGCAGTCTGTAAGTGGTAACACGTCAGGTTAGCACCACAATAAAGCAACTTCTACAACTGTGACATGACAAAATCAAGGAATGACAGTGAAGGGTGTTTCCCCTCGTTTTCTTTATTGTGCTCAGGAGCCAGTACTACTCAGGATGTTGCAGTCCCCTGGTGCTCAGCACAAGGCATTCAATGTAAGAGTGTTACATAAATGAGCTTAATCCTTTGACTGAGAAACAAGTGTGTGTCATATGCTGCTGCGGCTGTTATACAAGTGGCTCCTCTACCAGTGTCCAGTCATTATATTGACCACTTAACCAGTGTCCAGGAAGGTTATTCACACATAATCTTATAGCAATTTAGCTGCAGAATTACTGTACAGGAGCTGGACATCCAAGAAAAACCAATAAGGTCTTTCCAATGTAATGTGAGATACCCATCTTGTTTGAAAAGGATTTCCTATCCCAGGATAAGGCCATCATCTCCCTTGCCTGCAGTAGTCAATTAAGGTTTTATTTGCACAAAGTGGGATACTGTATAACACTGGGTCAGACAGGGGGATCCAGTGCCTTGATATTTGACCACAAACACTAACCACTTCTAATTCAAAGAAGTGAATATCTGTACAAAATGTGAGGACATGCCATCACATAGCAAAAATGATACATATACAGAGGGACAGTCCAAAGTCATAAAGCCTCCAGAGTAAAGGCATAAGACCCATTACTGCCAGCCTAATGTGATAAAGCAGCCTGGATGCAAATAAATCCTTTCTTTAGGTGTGCAAAATGCAGGATTACACTTACATTGCCAGC
>JAVQJX010028258.1:0-18817 GCA_036025115.1 Ambassis agassizii | reverse complement strand
CCCCCCCCCCCCCCCTGCGGGGGGGGGGGGGGGGCGGGGGCGGCGGGGCCCGGCCCCCCCCCCCCCAGACGGACCTGTCCCGTCTCCAGGGCGTCCCACAACACATCAAAGTATGCAGTCGTAAACTTTAAGGCATCGTAAACTGAAACCTGAAACACTGTGGATCCTCTAAACCCGGACACACACACACACACACACACACACTGCTGCTTCTGTGGTATCAGATGTTTGGTACTCTCACGTCCCGTCATCCGGCACAGAGACGGCACCTTGTCTCACCTCTGGTTCGCCCCTAGTCTGAACCAAAGATGAGACAGGAAGTGTGCCGCTTCATCACCATACTGCTCTGACTGGGACTCGCGGTGACCTCTGACCTCGGTTGTGTTAACACCACGCTCTTCCAAATTAATCTTCTTTCCTTTAAGCTCCCTGTAGAGCAGCACATCTGGGCCTCCCTCACAGCAGGAGCGCTTCATTAGCTCCCCCTCCCTCTTCCTCCTCCTCTTCCCCTCCAGCTCTGTAAACTCATTAAGCCGCCAATGTGAACAGTTTAGCCGGCCTCATCTTGAAAAACCTGGTTGTTTGGACGACCTGTGACCTGGGATCTTGTCAGCGCAGCTTCCAGACGAGGCGACGGCGTAAACAAAAGCCTTCGTTTTCAAGAGCCTGTCAACATGAAGAGCAGCTTGTAAGGCCATGTTTAGACTTGGGATCACTGGCAGTAACTTCACTCTGTCCATTCATGGCTTTGACTGTCTCCTAAATCCCCTGAGTGATGTGACTTTACTCAAACAGGTTTTTGTTGGGTTTGTTCACACAGACCTCACAGACTTGAGACAGTTTCAGCCTCCAGCTGCAGGCCTGTCATGCACTGGTGGTTTTAGGTGCTCACAGGAATGTCTGTTATTATAGATAACCTGTAGAGGTGTCGTGACCCCCCTCTGTCTTCAGATGATGGACACAGAGTCTAGACCTGTTTCTGTCTTGTCTCTGATCCTCAGTCTGGTGTCCTTGTCCTTCTCAGCTCCGGAGTGTTTCCCAGGAGGCCACCAGACGCTGCGGAACCCGTACCGCAGCGTCGACTTCGACTCCACAGACATCCAGAACACCGCTATCCAGGACCTCATCTGTGACCACTCGCTGTCGCCAGGCTGGTACCGGTTCAGGATCAACAACAAGCCGGCGGAGATGCCGACCACCTGTGTCGAGGTAAGATGGCTGCCAAACATCTGGCATCCAGAGGATGGGCATAATGAGCACCTCCAGACTAAGTGCAGGGCATAATAACCCCCTTTGCGAGCAGGTAATGAGTGTTTCTGTCCCCTGCAGATGAACCGCTGCGGCACTCAGGCTCCGGTGTGGCTGTCCCTGAAGGAGGCCCCTCTTCCACAGCCCGGAGAGGTGCGCCAGCTCTCCGCCTGCGCCACCTGGCAGTTCTTCCACGGCAGCGCCAAAGACTGCTGCCTCTTCCGGATCCCCATCACGGTGCGGAACTGCGGCGACTTCATGGTGTACTACCTGCAGCCGACACAGGGCTGCATGGGATACTGTGCAAAAGGTGAACAGGCAGGAAGCCTCACACTCTGTGAGAGAGGTCATTCTTTTTATTGAACATGGATTTCATGTCTCAGTCGCTCCAGATCTGGGAGCCAGACTTTGCCCGCCGGGGGAGGTGGAAGTCAACGGTCGATGCAAAGGTACAGCACTGAAAACATCTGCTCACATGGGGCACACCGAACCCGGATCACTCAGTATTTCTGTTTCCAGCTGCTGTGCCGTCCCTGCCCGCCCGCCCGCTCATCACCCCCGAGCTCGTCGGCCACAGCGTCCACCTGAAGTGCTCCTTCGTCCCGCCTCCGTGGAGCCAGACGCTGGGCTTCCAGGTGGTTTGGGCCAGACACATCGGCCACAGCATGAAGGCAGAAATCAGGCAGGAATCCACGCTGAAGCCCTTCTCTTTGGTGGAGATGGATGGAGTCCACTTCAGGCTCGGAGAGACGGTAATTCCTGCCAGACGGCGCTGAAATGAAGCACATGTGGGGCGGGTTTGACCCCCGAGCGGGTAGCGTAAGCCGCGGATCACGCTGACCTCTTTCTTGCCTGGGTTCAGCGTTACAAAGGAAGGCAGAGAAGCAATATGTGTCGTATCCAGTCAGGGGGAGGAGGGGGGTTAAATCAGTTGCAGGTTGGGGCAGCCGCGCTGCACATGGGCCTCATTTAACCCATCTGAACCTTCACAGTAAACTCAAGGGAAGTTATTTCTACACACAAGCTGCTGCTGCTCAGTGTCGTCCTGCACTAATAACTGTTATGGCGAACCTTCTTCTGGCCCATCATTTCATGCAGCTGTAGTCGAGGGCTCTTTAACAGCTGTTTTGATGAAACAGTTTTTTCTTGCAGTTCTCCTGCAGCGTGTTGACTTTCAGAGTGAACTCCAGCCACAGCAGATCTGCCCCGAAGGAGAGCGAGAGCTTCTACGCCGGCCTGAAGGTGAACATTCCCCACAACGCTTTTGACAAACGAGCAAACCTGCACGTCATCTTCCTCCTCCTCCTCCTCTTCAGTTTTCTCCAGATTCGCTGCACATAGCAGAGAACAGTAAGGAGCACGAGGTGACGGTCCACAGCACCGTGCCCATCCCCTGCTTCAGCTCCGAGCTCGGTCACCAGTGTGGGGTCCCGCTCAGTCTGAGCGTGCACGATCCAGGTCAGTGTCATCACCTTTAGAGATAATTAAAGGCTCCTCACATCCTGCTAACGCCGCTTCACCGCTGTGTTGACGTCCACAGACAGTCTGGGACACGAGGCCTCGAATGTGGTGCTGTCCGCCTGCCAGGTGGAGCTCCGACCCAACACCTGCAGCTCCGACAGCTGCGGCCGCGCGACCTTTGTCCTCACCGCCGTCACCGACTTCACACGTGATGGGAACCGTCCGAGCCTGGTCAGCGCTGTTCCCGGACGCACAGCACCACGTCTGTGGAGGAGCTACGCCCCAACGCCTCTTAAAGTGAGTGCAGGATCTGGAGAAGAGGTTCCTGACAGTTTTCCATGTGTCGGATTGGACCTTTAGGAGGTTTAGGTGGACCTGGGAATCCGGACGAAGGCTCAGGAAACAGTGGAATCTGAGGCATGCACGCTAAAGAATTTTATATCATGTGACTATTTATCTGAAGTATTACTTAAATTAGAGAGTGAAATAAAGTACAGGCTGCTCTGTCTGTTGTTGACATGTACACACAATTATCCGGCTTCTCACTGAACTGGATAATTCAGCGACCAAACGTGTGTTGGTTTAATTTAAAGAGTTATGCAAGACGTGACGTCAGCCTGCAGACATGGTGTCTCTGAGCGGCCTGATGTCCATCTGTGATTACTGAAAACATCAAAGTACACGGAGAGAGGGTCAGAGGGCGCCGCCCCCCCCATTTTCACCTTTGTTCTCCTGACCTCTGCCTTCAGGTCACAGTGCAGGACGTCCCCACTTCCATCTGCTACTCTTTGACTGACCCACATGTCATTACACTGGATGGCAGGTAATTGACCTCCTGATCAGCTGTCACACATGATTAACTGTCAGTTCGTCTCACTGACACTGTGTGTGCAGGCGCTATGACAACCACCAAACCGGCACCTTTGTCCTGTACCGGAGCCTCGCCAGGGAGTTCGAGGTCCACTCTCGGCAGTGGGACTGCGGCAGCCGGCACTACTCGGTTGCGTGTAACTGTGGCGTGGCGGTGCGGGAGGGGGACGAGGTCGCCGTCTTCGATATGTGCAATGGCCAGCCGCAGGAGAGCAGGCCGCAGCTCACGCTGAAGAACCTGGGCGACGGCGAGGGGAGCCGGCTGCGAGTGTTGGAGTCCCACCAGGGGAAGAAGGTCACCGTAGGTATCCGAACATTTTGACAGTGGAGAATCATCAGGTCTGAGTTCCTCTGAGGAGGTGATGTTAACAACGGTTCTCCCCTCGTAGCTGCTCTTCCCGTCCGGTGCCTTCGTCCGGGCCGATGTTGGTGACTGGGGGATGAGTCTGTCTGTCCGTGCACCCAGCGTGGACTTTGGCAGCACTCAGGGTCTCTGCGGAACCTTCGACCGCAACGGCAACAACGACTTCCACGGCTCTGACGGCGGCTCGTACGGCCCTGATGACCTGCATCGCTTCATAGAAGGCTGGAGGTCCGTCTGTGAAAACTATTCATACTTCAGCTGATGTTGTAGACGTGTTTGAAAGTTTCTGTTTTCTGTGTTAGGATCGGTCCTGGTGAGAGTTTATTTGACAAGACGCCTCCTGGGGCGACACAGGAGGTCCGGAGGCCTTTCTGTCAGTGCCAGAGAGGATACAGCAGCTCCCAGCATGCTGGGAGAGGGATGAGGAGCTCGTACGATCCCTCCGCTCACACAGACTGCATCGCGTATGATAATGTGGATTACACATCTGTGATTCCCTCCATGGACACGACAGTGGAACACATCAAGAGCCCAGAGGGCGAGGAGAGCATCCTGGACATGTCTGACTTTAGTCATCCTCTGGAGAGGAGGCACCTCTGGTTCCATGATGAGGATGCCGGTGAGCTGGTCGGTGAGTTCAGGGAGGATCTTCTGCTTTCGGCTCAAAGGCCAAAAAGACAAGCGCCTTTTGAATTCCAGCCGGTCTTCGCTGCACAGGGCCTCAGCCAGGCCGACCTGGAGAGCTTAGCCTACTTCTTCCCCGAAGATCACCTGGCTGAAGCTCGACCGGAGGTGCAGCCTCAGTGGCCCACACCGAGCGGCCTGACCTCGGCCAAAGCCCTGGAAGTGTGTCAGATGGCTCTGGCTAACTCCACTGTGGGAGCGGTGTGCCGTGGACTGCTGGGGCGCCGCCTGGACGAGGCCGTGGACCTCTGCATCCTGGATCTGCAGCTGAAAGATGACCTGGGCTGGGAGGAGGCTCTGCTGCCGTACCTGGAGAACGAGTGTGAGAGGCGGCTGCTGGAAAACCGCACGCAGAGAGCGCTGGAGGTCGACAGCCCCCCCGGAGCAGCCGGGGAGGTGGTGATGGTGCTGCGCTGCCCCAACTTCTGCAACGGGAACGGGGAGTGCACAGAGTGGGGGTGTCAGTGTTACCCCACCCACAGCTTCCACGACTGCAGCCTGGCCATCAGTGAGTATCCACAGAGGTCGCTCCGCCTTCCTGTAAAACACAAACAGTTAACTGTGTGCTCCGCAGGCCAGCCAGTCGAGATAACAGACTTGGAGAACGGCGGCCTGTGTGACATCCGAGCCTTTGACTGCCGCAGCGTCCGGGTCTTCGGGCTCGGCTTCATCGACTCTCCTGACCTGAGCTGCCACGCCACCAGACTGAAGGTGAGAAAAGATGAAAGATGATCCTCATGCTGAGATAAAAATCGTTTTTTCTTTTCACAGTACATGAACAAAGTCTGGGTTCCAGGAGAAAAACAGCGAACCAAAGCCACCTTCCTCAGCTCCAAGGCTTTGGACTGCGGCGTGCCGTCTCTCAGCAACACGGCCGTCAATACTGAGGACTTCATGATGGACGACAAACCGTACGCACGCTGGGAGATCAAGGCGAGTTCTCACATTAACTGGGTCTTTAACACGGTCTTTCGTTGCTCTCTCTAATATGTCTTCAATCTGAGAACAGGTGACCAATGACGGCTCCCAGTACAGCCAGGCCAAGGCGCTGACCATCTACGACGGCGTTTGCCAGGTCTGCGAGGCATCGCGTTCAGGACTCTGTAAGTTAAAGGTAACTCAGGAAACTGTGCAGCACTTTGTAATCAAAGCTGGTTTTCTTTCCAACATCTGTCAAACACACATTTGTCCGTCTTCAGGAGCAGACCTGCAACATCGACGGGATGTGTTTCGCAGCAGGGGACTCCAATCCCAGCAGCCCTTGCCTGCTCTGCGACCCGGACGCCTCCAAATTCAGCTGGTCTGTGAACCAAGGTACAAACCAGGAAGCGTTTTTCTGCTGCAGTGTCTCGGTGTGTTAGTGCAGTCTGTCCCTGTGGTAGCCGTCCAACTGCGGCCTTGTTTGTCTCCATTAGCTGATCAAAGGAAAGGGGGTTTAAGTTTCCCAGCATGCCCTGACGTGTCGTTTAACCACTCAGAGAGAGAGCAGAGGAGAGGGGGTAAATCACATGGCTGAAAACCATCCAGAAAAATAACAAGGCAGCTCTGCAACAACAGCTCTGGATCTGCTTTTATTTCTGTTTCCAGGGACGGAACATCTGTGTGATCTGCAGCTGGAAGGAAAAGCACCCAACTCTTCCAGACACGAATGTTAACAATGATCTTTTCAGGCTGGAGGAAGTTTCTTTTTCCTGCCAAAGAACAGCAGATAAGAAGGTTTTTCTTCTGATTTCTCTTTCCAGTCAACGAGCCTCCGACTTTCCACCGACCTCAGAGCGGCTTGCAGACGTTCGCCGGGGAGAATTTTGTCTTCCAGTTTGCGGCGTCAGATCCAGAGGGTTCGGCGCTCCTGTTCCAGATGGAGGACGGGCCAAAGGGGGCGATGCTGTCCCCTGCAGGCCTCCTCATCTGGAGGGTTCCCGAGGAGGGGCACCTGACGAGCCACTCCGTCCGCTTCACGCTGTCCGACGAGTGCAACGCCCAGAGCAGCTTCACTGTGGAGGTAGTGACGGAGCCGTTAGAGGTGTTTAACGAAAACCAACATGCATCAGCTGTTTCCTCTTCTCTGACGCAGATCGCCGTGGCGCCGTGCGGCTGTCAGAACGGAGGAACATGCGTGATGGACGTTAACTTTCCTGCCGGCAGCGGGAAGTACCTGTGTGTGTGTCCTGAGGGACGGCAGGGCGAGCTGTGCGACGAGGACGTGGACGAGTGTGTGTCGGCTCCATGCGCCTCCGGGAGGTGCATCAACACAGACCGGGGGTACAGATGCGAGTGTCCTGCAGGACTGAGAGGTAATGACGACAGAAAATCCATCATCAGTTTATGATCACAACAAGCTGAGCGTGTGTGTGATTGGCAGGGCTGACGTGTCTGGAGGACATCAACGAGTGTGAACGGAAGCCATGTTTTCCAGGAGTACAGTGCTTCAACAGTTTTGGCTCCTACGGCTGTGGGCCGTGCCCCAAAGGCATGGTGGGAAATGGGACAACATGTTCTGGTAAGACCATCATGCACTACATTGTGTTTACATCACCAGAACAGCAGTGAAGTGCAGAGAGTCTGGTGTCCAGTCCTGAGATGTGAATGCCAAAGAACATAAAGCAAAATCTGATTTTCTTTTGTTCTCAGAGCGATAAAAAACGAACAGATTGATGAAATTTTCTTTCTCACACACATTTCTATCATTTTAAATGTGAACAAACATCCAGATTAGAGTGTCGGATAAAGCAGGAATCCATAATATAATCTTTGTGCAGCTGTCCTCAAGCCGGCCGCCACATCTGCTCCTCGTCCGACTGTCTACAAGACTCCAAATGTTCTGCTGCAACCACCCAAAACAAGGACAGACACCCCGAGGACAACCTCAACTCAGACGAGTCCTGACGAGGCGGGGAAGACCACTAAGACCACCACCTGGAGGAGGACTCCTGGGATCATAGCGCCTCGCCCGACGAGTGCTGAAATCAGCGACACGATCACAAAGACGTCCTCTTTGGCTCCACCAGCTGCAGGGAGGACGGCGTCCCCGCCACCAGACAATGACCACGGTCTGCGCCTCCCGGGATCGGCCAACGTATCGGCCACGTGTGCGAGCAGACCCTGCTTCCCCGGAGTCCAGTGCATCAACCGCAGGCCGCCACACGTGGGCTACGTGTGCGGACGATGCCCGCCTGGTCTCTACGGCAACGGACGCGTCTGCATGAAGAACTCCAAAGAGGGTAAACAGTTTCTGTGAGGAATAAATCCTCTGAAAAATGTGGCTGCTTTTAAGATGTTTTACATTCTTCTGGTTTCCTTTTATGTGTGTTTCTTAAGGAATGTCATGTATTGTTGTTTGTCACCACTTCCTGTCTCTCCTCAGCATCCAATCACCTCCCTCAGCAGCAGCATACGCTTAGCAAGTCACATGGAAGCAGCAGCATCAGTAAGGTCTCCCAGCTCCACCTGCCACAAATGCCCCCCCGCCACGGCGTCAAACACCTGTCTGTCACCAGAGCGAACCGAGACGACGCGCCACGCCAGCTTCCTCCATCAGGGAGAGGAGGCGGGACTGGGAGGAGGGAGGCGGTCACTGCAGCCCACACCACCCATCAGAGCGTCAAACCAGCTGGCACCGCGGCGGTGAAGGAGCATGCGGCGCCACACATGGCGGTCTCTAAGGTGAGAACATTATTTCTGAACCTTTGATCAAAGCAGACATTCTCCATTAACATCTCTGTCACCCAGAAGCCTGAAGGAGCGCCGACCAGATCCACGCCGGTGACTGCACCCAAACAGACCTCGCCACCACACCTCAACCACCTGACCTCCACCCAGACCAAACCCTGGACCCCTGGACGCCCCGCCCTCCCACTCACGGCAGCGCTCACCGCTCTGTCCTACTCGCTGTCCGAGTCCGAGTTCTCCGCAGACGGAGACGAGGCTGAACCTGCAGCCGTGATGCCGCGCATGGTGCTGACACTCACAACGCCGGGAAGGCCGGTCTACACCTCACCGCTTCAGCCGAGGGTCAGGAGTACAGCCAACAGACACGTGACGACCTGTGCGGAGCGGCCATGTTTTCCTGGCGTTCATTGCGAGCCGGCTGTGGGCGGAGGCTTCCGCTGTGGGAGGTGTCCTGTGGGATACACTGGTGACGGACGAGCATGTCAAGGTAAGACATGATTCACACCTCTTGTTATATATATATATATATATATATATATATATATATATATATATATATATATATAACCTCTCCACGGCGCCCCCTGTCTGTGTTTGAAGCTGTTTGCAGGCACACGTGTGGACGGAACATGGAGTGTGCGGCGCCCAACACGTGTCGCTGCAAACCGGGCTACACCGGCCTGAACTGTCAGACAGGTACAGGACAGAATAAACACGTCTGTGTGCATTTTCTATATATCTGTACATTAACATTTCATTTGTTTTTTAGCCATCTGTGATCCGCAGTGCGTGAACGGCGGCGTCTGCATCGCTCCAGACGTGTGTCAGTGTCCTCCAGGCTTCCACGGAGAGACGTGCCATGAAGGTAGAAACCAGCAGAAGGTTTTCAGGTTAAATGAAATGATGCCAACGTGGCTCCGTCTCTGCAGCTCTGTGCAGGCTTCCCTGTGAAAATGGCGGCTCCTGTGTGGGGCTGCAGACGTGCTCCTGTCCTTACGGGTTCGTGGGTCCTCGCTGTGAGACCAGTGAGTTCACACACCCTTCTCCTTTGCTGTGTTTTTAACTCTACTGTTGCACTAAATGTGTTTTGTTGATCACAGTGGTGTGCAGCCGTCACTGCCACAACGGAGGCCAGTGTGTGTCTCCGGATGAGTGCATGTGTCCCCCCGGCTGGACCGGCCCGTCCTGTGAGACGGCTCTCTGCTCTCCCGTCTGTCTGAATGGCGGCTCCTGCGTCCGCCCCAACTCCTGCGACTGTCCTCACGGCTTCTACGGAGCGCAGTGTCAGAACGGTGAGGACGCCAACAAATATCACAGATTCTCTGATTTTTGCACCATCTTCACCTCCTCTTCCTCCTCTTCTTCTTCTTGCAGCCGTGTGCAGCCCTCCCTGTAAAAATGGCGGCCTGTGCATGAGGAACAGCGTCTGCTCCTGTCTGCAGGGATACACGGGGAGACGCTGTGAGAAAAGTCAGTGCTGCTGCTGCTTCTTTTTCATCTCGTGTCTGTTCGATTTTAAACGATCTCTTCTCTCTCATCAGGTGTGTGCGAGCCTATGTGCATGAACGGCGGCAGGTGTGTCGGTCCCGATGTGTGCGACTGTCCGTCCGGTTGGCGAGGGAAGCGCTGTGACAAACGTGAGCCAATAAGTCAAAACTCACCACAATGCCGCCGCCGCCTCCTCCTCCGTTCTGATGACATTTCCTTCCCTCTTTGTCGCCTCTCAGCCAGCTGCCTCCAGAAGTGTCTGAACGGAGGAGAGTGTGTCGGTCCGAACATCTGCCACTGCGCCGCCGGCTGGCAAGGCATGCTGTGCCAGATCCGTGAGTAAACACCTGATTGGATAAAGACAGAAAAAGTGTGAATACGAGCTGAATGTGTGTCGTCTCTCAGCTCTCTGTGAACAGAAGTGTCTGTACGGCAGCCGCTGTGTGCGACCAAACGTCTGCGCCTGTCGGAGCGGCTACTCAGGGTCTCTTTGCTCCAAGAGGGTAAGAATTATAATATTTATTTTTCATATCAGCCTCAGACTGACACATGTGAGTCAGAAGAGAAGTGGAACCAGCTGTATTCTCATGAGCAGTTACAGATGACGCTGCATCCAGCCTCACATTTTTATGAATTTAAAAACTCACAGGAGACAAAAGATGTGAAGCAAACACTGAATCATATTATCCTGTGTTTCTTCTGTCTGCAGCTTCCCATCGCACGAGGCTGACGTCACCACTGTGCGGACTAGCTTAGCATCAAAGCTAACATGTTACAGCCTCCGTGTTCAGGTTACTTTTTCACCACAAACCCAGTATTTATTTATTTGGTTGTTATATATTGTCGTGTATTTCCTGCTGTATATATCTCAGTCGATGTATAATCTCATATTTCTTACCAAAGCCTGTTTATTGGTTGTTTTGTATTGAAATGAAGATATTTTAGAGCTAATACTTTCATTGTGTTTAATCATAAAATGCAAAAACACTTCCTGTTTGGGATAAGGGATCCAACATGGCCGCCGAGAAGAAGGAGAAGCTTTTATTTTGTTGGGGGGTTATTCTGGCTCTGCAGCGAGGCATTTGACTTTGCTGCAAGTTCACAGCCAGCGGGGTCGGGGCCGCAGGGGCCCGCGAGGAAATGAGGATTAAAAGATTAACGAGGCCACATTAGCTCCGCACCAATTAGGCTTCCACTCTGAGAGCAGAGTCCAGAATTTACTGAGACAAAGATCAGATCAGGCTGCAGTTTATGTCTAAAAAAAACACTTTTAGGCCCACAAACAGAATTTTTTTTCCATATATTGTGTACAAACTCTTTCAGGAATGATCACTGGGGGTTTGCTGCCCTCTTGTGGCAACAAGAAGAAGACAGAAACACAGAAAAAGAAACTGAGACACATCATTAAACAAACTTCAGATCATCTTTCTGAATGAAACCGAGTACCTGAAAGCTGCTCTGCACCGCTGCAGCCAAACACACACACGCGCAGCATTGACAGATATTTATATCCAACCCCCAAAGATGGCACTGGACAAGGTGGAGCAGGAGGAGGAGGGGGAGGGGGGTCCATGTGTCCATCATGGTGGGCAGAGACAGACAGACAGCGCGGGTACACCTGGACTGTTCACTCAGTGGAAGCTCTGCGCCGCCGGCCAAGAGCAAGCAAGGTTATCCTCCTCCAGCCTGACACACACACACACACACACACACACACAGAGAGAGAGAGGGTGTTAGACACCAAACTATTAGCAAACTCAGAGAAATGATTCAGGTGATGGAGGAGCTGAAAAAACACACACTGTCACTTTTTGTGCAGGACATTCTGATGTTGTGGTTTTGGTTTGGAGGGAAGCCCCATATGGGTCGCTCCTAATTTAAACCTGCATCCTTCAGACAACAACAGGTGCCCCCCCCCCCCCTCCCCCCTCGCTTTAGGCTCCACCTGTCTTCCCTTTCCCGTAGCGAGCTGACCCAGAAAGCAGCCGTCATTCATTACAAATGGTATGCCGGACGGCTCAAACCCCCTCAGTCACCGGATCGGCGGCAGCTGCTGCTCGGCCCCCTCGGTGCTATTTTCACCCTCAGGATAAAGTGCTATGCAGTCGCCCGCTCGCCCGCACGGACCCTGCAGCTCCAGTCTGATCAGAGCAGAGGCAGGATGAAGTCCACAGGCAGCGAGGGCAGCGCGCAACAGGACGGATTCACCTCCGACCCGGACGACCTGGACAGCGGCAGCGACAGCTCCACGGGCGGCGGCAGCCCGCGCAGGGACCCGGGACAGGTGTCCAGGGAGGAGGAAGAGGAGGACGAGGAAGAGGCGGCGGCAGTGGCCACTCGTGCCTCCGCTCAAAGGCGGAGGAGGAGGCGGAGAAGGAGCAGCAGCGGTGGAGGAGGCAGAGGCGTTGGAGAGACGCGTCTGCCCGGCGTGAGTAAGCAGAGGCAGGCGGCCAACGCGCGGGAGAGGGACAGGACGCACAGCGTGAACACCGCCTTCACGACGCTGCGCACACTCATTCCCACCGAACCCGCCGACCGGAAGCTCTCCAAGATAGAGACGCTGCGTCTGGCCTCCAGCTACATCTCCCACCTGGCCAACGTGCTGCTCCTGGGGGAGGACTGCCGGGACGGGCAGCCCTGCCTCCGCTACCAGGGCATCCTGCACGGCCCCGCCGCGCTCAGCGCGCCCTCCCTACGGCCCATCTGCACTTTCTGCCTCAGCAACCAGAGGAAAGTGGTGAGTGGCTTTTTACGCAGAAAGAACGGAGACAGGTGCTGACTTTTACGCAGTGTGTGCGCCACAGTCTGCCTGAAAGCGGAGCGCAGGACGCACCTGTGCGCGCTGCATCCTCTTTGTGGTGAAAATAGATCTGCAGGTGCTGAGTTTGGAGCGTCAGCCATGATGGAAGCACCTGTTTCTGCAGTGATTGACAACACAGAATGACAACAGGCTGTGGTGCGTTCACGGCTCTAAAAATAGTGAGGACAAAACATGAACCCAAAACTTAGATTCAAACCTGTGTGTGTGTGTGTGTGTGTGTGTGTGTGTGTGTGAGGAGTGTTTACAGTGTGTAATGCCCCCCCCCCCCCCTCAGTGTAACAAACTGCAGAGATTTGGTGCTTTTACTGAACTGCAGTAAAACTCAGCATTTCTTTGCTTCCACAGCTCAGAGATGGAGCGCAGCACTCGGCTGCCCTGTGACCCGAAGCGGCTCCAGACAGACGGGGAGTCCCACCCTTGTTGTTGTTTACACGTAGGATTTTGTACACACATGAATATATTTATTTTTGGATTGGATTACAAATCTAATTCTATCACTGAAAAGCACTTTCTGTTGAGTCCGTGTGCTTCTGGACCGCTGTGTTTTGGTTGAGCTGTAACCTGAGCCGATGTGTAAAGTTGCACCTGACGTGGGGCTATTTTAGGTCCCACGAATAGTACGAACTACCCTGAACGCCCCCCAAAAACAAACAAACAAACAAAAAAAACATTTAAAAAAAAAGTCACATGAAGGAGGAGATGAGGCTGCTTTCAGCTTCAGGTAGTGTCAGAAATCTTTCCTTTAACTGAACGCAGGGGCACTTTAAGAGGTGTGTCACCTCTAGTGGTGAAAAGCGGGAACTGCAACAACACAATGATGTGCACCAGTCTGTGAGGAAGGGATCGCACCATTTTTCACAACAGAATCGTGCCGTTTGTGTGTCCACTTCACACACACACAGTACGACTTTCCTGCATGATCAGAGTTTTTCTTTTGGGTGAATTTCTTTTTGCAGCGCCTCTGCGTGTATCTGTTCTCATCCTGGCCTGAATATAGTTACTGTGTGTGGTGAATTGTTTACTTTTGCACTTTTTTTCCACTTTTAAAAACATACATTTGGAGAATTTACAGTTCAAAGCATCCTTCTGACTGGGAAATGTTGCACACTACCTCAAACCCGCGATTTCAACGTGACGGCCTACCTCTAAATCATTATAAATATATTTTTACAAAGTAAAAAGAAGTACTTGAATGTCTGACAACTGTGTTCTTTGCACATCGCAAATCCTGGGAAGCTGCTTGAAGAGAAAATGTATTTTTGTACAATAAAAACATCAAACTGTTCCTGTCGTTTGTCATTTAAAAAGAGAATTCTATAAGAATTCAAGATTATTATAAGTTCAGTGAAGCAGACACACAGCAGGTTAATATTTGTGAAGTGTGAAGTGAAATTCCAAAAAAAAGTCCAAAATATTCATGCTAATGTTTAGCATTAGCATGAATATTTAGCAATGAAAAAGTGAAAACAAAAGCAGGTTTGTTTTCACATATTTCCACCCAAAAACACACAAGCCACTGATTCATTTCAATAATCTTTATTCCATAAAAAAGTCAATCGGTTTATATCAGATTAAAGAAAGTAGAAACCAATAATAATCAGTTAGCTGGCGAGGCATCTTACAGGGGCGGGGTTTGTCTTCTGACAGACTGACCAGAGCGACCTCGACAGGGAGTACAGGTTTACCCGAAAAGTCAAGAAAAAAGAAAAAGAAAAAAAAGGCGGTGAGGAAGTTTGAAGACCGAACAGGAGCCAAAACATGAGCTAAAAAAAAATAAAGTGGGGAAGAAAAAAAAAACCTTTGGCTAAACTGCGTTAACATTTCCGTCTACCTCGTAGTTGCATGGCATGAAGGCAAACTCGAATATTAACCAAATTCTGGTTCAGATTCAAACAAGCAGCAGCCATCGAGATCACATGGAATGTTTTGTATCCAAATTACAGAAGGCATTACAACAACAATAATCATAATAATCCCCTGAAAAGGAAAAAGAAAATAAAGGTGGAGGAATCATCAATTTTCTGCTTCCACCTGAGCGTGTAAGGACAGAGCCCTTTTTACATTTTGTTGGTTGGAGCGGTGGAAGCGTGCGTCTGGGGGCGAAATAAGTATCAGGAGGTAGAAGAGAGAGAAGGATGAAGACGTTCTACTGCTCCTGCTGCTACTTGTACAAAAAAAAAAAGGAAAAGAAAAAAGCTCATCTGGCGATGGAGGTTTTCAGTCGGCCTCCTCCTCGTCCGATTCTGACTCTGGAGGACAAACAGGAAGCACAACGCTGAGTATTCACACATGAAAAGTGACACTGTGAGCTTCTCCTGCTGCGACATGTCAAAACATCTGCTGTGGGCGTGTTTCTTACCTTCCTCTGCGTTCTTCAGCCACTCAACAAATTTTTTCATTTGCTCGAGGAAAACGCTCTTCCCCTTGGGAACGTGGGCTTCAGTGTACCACTTCAGTATGGCCTCTTCACTCAGGACGTCCGCTGTTTGAAATAAAAAAAAAAACAAAAAAACAACAGGACTGAAATGTGACGCTCAAAGAGCCGCGAGCACGCAGGATGAGTAAAAAAGGCGCTTGACTGATGCTTGGTGGGAGGACTTGAAATGTCAAAACCATTGAGCGGATTTTAGATTCATCCAATCAGAAGTGTTTAAAAATGACACCAAGCATTAGAGGGTTTAGGTCAAGAAATGTGGGGAAAAATGAGCTCGTACTTCTCAGCGTTAAAATTGACTTTCATAAACCTAAAACAACACGAGACACCATGTCAGTGGATGCTTTGCATGAGAGGACGTAGCTGAGCTGTCCTCCACCCCTCAGCTGAACACCTACCTTTATAGAGGAGCACCACGATCTTCTGGAAGGCCTTCATGAAGTGGATGTTGTCGTAGCAGTACTCCTGGATCTTCAGAAGCAGGCTGAGCTCGGACAGACCCTGGGAGGTGAAGGCTTTCAGCAGAGGGCTGTATTGCTGAAAAAAAAAAAAAGAATAAGATCCATGTTGGAAAACCTGTCGTCTCCATGGCAACGTCACCACTTTAGCTCTTCGTGTACCTTCAAGTGTTTGATGGCTTGTTCGGTCACCAGCTCTTCCTTCTTGTTCCACTCCACGGTGCTCATCACACTAGTCCAGATGATGCCGATCATGGCCTGCTCAGAGAGGCTCGCCTTTTTCATCTCCTCCCTGGCAAAGGCGATAATCTGAACACACATGCAGGGAGGGAGGGGGTTAATCAGCCGTTCAGAGGATGTGTGGATGTTCGCAGTGCAGGCTCACCTCCTTCTGAGGGTCACCACGAGACATCTGCTCCTGGAGCTCCTTCTGCAGCTCCTTGCGGGCGCCGATGGATTGCTGGTTGCGGGCGAAGTCGGACAGCTCCTTCAGCCCGGCGTCGGTGAAGTACTTAGAAAAGTGCTCACAGCTCCGTTTGTTGGCAGGAAAGAGTTCCTGTGAGGAAACCAAACCGATGAGCTCAGAGCTGAAACACCAATACTTTAGAATGATTAAGATGAATTAAATCAGAGCTCACCATCAGCCTGTTGTCCATGCCAACTTTGCGGAGACTGGCAGCAACAGAGTTGATGTCCTTCTCGTTGATCCATGACTTGAACAGCTTGACAGCGAAGGCTGCAGAGACTCCTGATGGACACGGAGGACATGTTAGTTTTCTGCTCAGCTCTGACCGTGTTCTCTCAGAAGAAGCCGTCCTTACCCTCTTTGACGAGGTTCTCGTTGAAGAGACTATTCAGGATGGAGGCTGATATGTTGCCGTTGGCCAGCAGGATGCCGGTCAGCATGGCTAGTTTGTTGCGCTCAGACTCAGTGAACCCCTTTAAAAACAGCAGCAACTACAGAGGAGAAAAAAAACTATTCTTACATCTGTGGGAAAATACAGTCTGGTTGTGGCTGTAACTTCACTTTATTGTCCATAAAAAAAAATCTGTCTCAGTTGTCAAAATGAAACTAGTTCCAGCGTTTCAAGAACAGCATAAATCTGTCAAACAACCAGCTCAACAAGCCGGCTGCACTTATACCTGAATAATGAATGTTTAGAAACTAAAACTCACCTTCTTGATCTCCTCTTCGAAACCCTTCTCCAGGTACTTGTAACGCCTGATCAGCTTGTTAAAAACCTTTAAAAACAACACACACACACACACACACACACACATCATGAACTCTGCATTTTAATACTTTTTTGGTATTAACATGCGTTTGTGCTTCTTACCTGAGCATATGCTTGCATTGTCTCCAGGTCTTCTTGTGCCGTGAAGAGGCAGAACTCGGTGCGGGTCATGTCGTCAGACAGAGTCCCGCCTGGGGCTGCAGCAGACAAACAACCACATTTAAAAACAAAGTACTTCCTGGTTTAGAAGCACGGCCTTCCTGCACTTCTTTTATGAATGATCTAAAGAAGAAGCTACCCACCCAGCATGCCGCCGGCCACCAGGATGTCAAAGAGCGTCTCTGCATACCGGCGGTAGTCAAGCTTGGCGCCAGAGGCATCAAGGAACTTTGCAACCGCTTCCAAATCAGTGCCAGTTTGATTCAAGCCTTGTACGATACTTTCTTGAAACTGAGTAGGGTCAAATCTCTCCTTTTCATCTGCATGGAGACGTCACACGTTAGGTTCAGGAACAAAAAATCCAAACAAACCATGCAAATCAGAAAAACGTAAAGCGGCGCCGCTGACCTCTTTTCCTCGTTTTGAAACGCTGGCCGGTTAGCGTTGGCTTTTGCTGCTTTTGATTATTCATAAAAGACACCCTGAAAAAGGACAACACACAGAGTTAATGTTTAACACACAAGGGAAGGGCACACAGTGTTCCCTTTGGTTCCGTTTTTGTATTGCCAAGCATCAGGGTGTAACCTGCTCCAAATCACACCGGATTAAAAACACAACAATACAAACCTGAGAGATAAAGCCAGACAAAAGGAGTTTTTATTTAAGAAAAAAAGAGGCTTTTAACAAACAGGAAATAAAAAGTGAAAGTTCAGTGGCTGAAATCATTTTAAAAACATCAAAGTTGGTCCTGCAAGAGCAATAATTCATGTAAAAAAAATGGAGCTGCAGCGTTTATTTCAAATTAAACATTCAGCGCAGGTAAGAAGTTTAGTAACTCACAGTTAGCAACACAACAGCCGAGAACGACCGAACAAAAGACGACAATGCTGCAAAGCAAAAATCAATATAATTTAAGAGATCGAACTTTAATCAAAGCAAACGTGAGTGACCCTGAAACAAAAATATCATCTGAATACCTAAAACGTATATTAATCTGAACAGATATAAAGATTAATCCTCTAATCTAGAGCTTTTTTTAGAGCTAACTGTAGATTAGCACAGGCTAACTTCGGGCCTCACCACGCGCCGGGCCCGCTAGCTAAAAGCTAACTCATGTTTGTGTTCCATCACTGCTACTCAAACTACATAAACGACACGGTGAATTAATTTTTTTACTTAAAAACAAACCACTGGTCGAAATGTCATTACAAAAGCTGTCATGATATCATGACAAGTAAGCAGAAAGATTGTGAAGTGAATGCTAAGCTAAGCTAAACTAGCTAACGAGAGAGAGAGAAAAAAAAAAATCACAATTCGCCCTCCAGCGGCGCAAACATTACCGGATAAAAACGGTACTTTCCACTGAAAACGGAGACAAAGTAGAACATTGAATGCACTGTTATCGTGTTTGACAACACATAGAATGTGAAAAATACAAGTACTCACCGAAATTAATGCAGATAAAAAACGGTTATTGACCAGAGGAACTGAAGCAAGTGACGAGTCTGAGTGGCCCAAACAAAAAGAGCTTCCGCAGGCTCCTCCCGCTGCGCATGCGCGATATATAGGGGATTTCCGTTGGACAAAAAAGGAAAAAAAACGTTAATTTAATTTAATTTAATTTAATTTTTATTTATCATATATTATTGAATGAACAAATATCATACCAGGACAATACATCTGCATTTTTAACAGTGTAAGAAACATTTTGAATGCAATAAACATAAAAATACACAAATAAATAGCAAAACAAAACAAGAAGATACTCAGAGGTCTGCTGTGTGTTAAAGTTAAACTGATGATATAGTTTAATTGTTTTGGTCAATTTATTATTTTTCGAATTCAGATTTTCAGTAGTGTTCCAGTAATTTTTAAGATCAGTAGATTTAAAAATATAAAAGGAGGGAATTCTTTTTAGCCAGATCA
>JAVQJX010028162.1:0-11283 GCA_036025115.1 Ambassis agassizii | reverse complement strand
GTGTGTGTGTGTGTGTGTGTGTGTGTGTGTGTGTGTGTGTGTGTGTGTGTGTGTGTGTGTGTGTGTGTGTGTGTGTGTGTGTGTGTGTGTGTGTGTGTGTGTGTGTGTGTGTGTTTGGTGGTCAGACAGCAGACACTCGGCTCCTCGCTGTCAGTCAGTCAGCGGTGAGCTGTGGCGTGCAGAGCCCTTTGATTGCAGCTCGGAGCCGTGCGGAGGTTTGGTCTCTGCCCACAGAGGCTCACAGCTGAGCTCTTCAGCTCAAACAGCAGCATCACACATCACACACAGACACACAATGATGGGTTAGATGAATAAACCTGAAGCTTTATGTAGCATTTAAAGAGATAAGAAGAGCACAAGCAGAGGCAGAACAGCAGGTGGATTTATGTATTCAGTCTGTTGTCTGAACGCCCCCATCGGGTTCATGTTGTGTATTTGACTCACACAGCTACACACCTGTTCGCTCTACACAACCAGCAGGACCTGCAGAGACTGTTTGTGGCTCCTGCAAAGATAATGACATTCAGCATCAACTCCGCTTTGACTTTAGCACGCTAACACACGTCCTGTGGTGGACCCTTCACAGTCCAACATATCCCACAATTCAATGCTTTTAAACACAGAATGGGTGAAGAGTGAGCGTCTGACTGTAAACATTAAGGAGGTTGCAGCGTGTTTTACAACAAAAACATGTTATTTAACATCTGTTGGTGCAGCCTGTGAAGGACTGGCTTGTCGTCCAGACACAGACCAGATCCTTGGTGGGTGCAGGCCTTCAAGGACAGATTATGAGTCCATGTATCATGTGTATCATCATTAGCACAGTAAGGCAGCAGTATTAAAGGTGTCTTTGTAGCGTTAGCCGTTCCTGCTGCAGTCACAGTGTCAGTTCAGAGCGGTGCAGGCTGGCTGCAGTGCAGGTGGAGCTGTCCGCGGTGCTGAACCAGCACAGACTGCAGTGAGTCTCTGCTGCATTGGAGTGCACTCGCTTCTTATCTAACCTTCAGCTTTGGGAAGACAAACGAGCCCCGGGGAGCGGCTGCTCGTTTCAAATGGCCGGAGTGATTTGTGTGAATGACGAGCCGCAGACTGCGTCCATGTTCTGCGGCCTCCTGAAGGAGCGCCAGCATTTCTGTGATCAGATGCAACACACAAACATGCACATCCTCCACCTCAGCCGGGGGGGCTGTGATTTGTCTTCTGCCTTCCTTCTCCTTGGAGATTGGGGAGTATTTATGTAGATTATTGCTGAAAGTAGGTTAAGATGAATGTTGTGGAGCCATACAGGCAACCACAGCTGCCTCAGAGCTGAATGAACACTTTAGAAGCCAATCGCAGCAGAGATGGTGTGTGTGTGTGTGTGTGTGTGTGTGTGTGTGTGTGTGTGTGTGTGTGTGTGTCTGTGTGTGTGACAGCCTTCATACTGTATCTCTGTCTGAGCTGGATCTGACTCCATTTCCCAGAATCCCTGTGCACTGCTTTCCTCCTGTTTCCTGCTTTGATTCCTTCTGTTTTGTTTTTGTTTTTTATCTCACACAGTGTCCAATAAAACTCACAGTGCTTTAAATGTCACTCTGCACCATCTACAGATTACATTTGATTGAGACATTTAGCAGAAAGGAAAAATGGCTCCCTGACCTTTTGAAAGCCCCTCCCACCCCCCCACCCCTCCTAAGAGAACACAAGTGTTTTTTAATAGACACACACACAATCCAGCATGTAGCATGTTTATCTGTCATTCCTCTAAATGTCATTTCATGGCTTGTTCTTCCATCCTGCTTTAGATAAGAGAGCAGATCAGGTCATTATTATCATCATTACGATCTTCAACCTGAACCTGTGTGCACACAGACACACAGCACAGCCACTCGTAAACACAACAAGGCTCGACAAGTCTTAACCATGTGACTCAACAATGTCAATAAACGTCTAGATAACCTGACATGGATTCCTGTGACACTGTAGGAGCACAACGTTAAGCTGTGAGCTCATGTTAGACCAGTTAGTGTCTGATGGTTTTTAATAAATGGGTCATTTATGCTCATATTTTCAGCCAAACATCCTCCTTGTTGTGTGTCTTTGTTGTTTTAGATGCTGACTGACGCATGGTTCTTCCTGTCAGCAGCGACAGCAGGTGTGATGGGTCTCCACCATCATGTAGATTTTAGACGGCTGTTTTCAAAGAAATAAAAGGTGAAACACTGTACATAAACATAAGCAGCTCCAAATAATCAGACACATGTTAGGATTTAATTGAGGTTCTTTCAGGTTTTTCAGCAGACAATGAAATCCAGGAGCCAGACCAAAATGTGATCATTTGTTCCTCTTCAAAGCCGAGAGCCTGATGTCAGGCTGAACGGCAGCATGCAGTGTCCTGAACG
The DNA here is from genome assembly GCA_036025115.1 of Ambassis agassizii. Taxonomy (NCBI): domain Eukaryota; kingdom Metazoa; phylum Chordata; class Actinopteri; family Ambassidae; genus Ambassis; species Ambassis agassizii. The sequence goes on along the minus strand of JAVQJX010028162.1, from coordinate 8,902 downwards.
CTGTTAATGGGCATATTTGTTGAGGGAGGAGGGGAGGTGTGTGTGTGTGTGTGTGTGTGTGTGTGTGTCTTTTTTTAGTTCTGGATAATAAAGGTGGAGGGAAGAGGAAGAGGAGGAGGAGAGGGAGTTAGGGGGGATGATCTCATAGCTGCTGCAGACGTCAGGCTGGATGCTTTGTTTCTCGGCTGCTGGTGGAAACATACTGATGTAACAGATCAATCATCACTCTGTGATAACTGATAGATGGATACTTTATTGATCCACAGAAGGAAATCCAGGGTTAAATCTCTGCAGAGCTCAGCTGACATGAAGAGTTCACTGAGAAATATTCAGTCATATTTATAACTTTGATACTGAGAATAATTCTCAGAAATAAGAGCTTTTTGTCAGGGACTATTTTCAGCGGCGGATTAATCCACAGTGCGAGTGTTGCAGCAGTGTGTGTGATGGCCCCCTTCACTCACACGAATACATAAAAGTCATGTTTATTTCTAACAAACATTTTGACCTGATGTTTTTCTTTCTGTGAGTTTTATTTGTTTTTAATTTCACCCAGAAAAATAAGTGACATTTGGATTTTTCGTGTAGCTGCTGGAACATTTTAGACCCTCTGTGAGCGAAGAATTATTACTGAAGGTATTTCATCGTCTGTGTGTGTTTACGTCTTTGACAAATCGTTCTTTTTCATGTGGAAGTGGAAGCGGATTCCCTCCTCGGCGCCTCCTCCTCTCTCCTTTGTGGTTTTTGTGTCTCAGTACGTGAGTTCAGACAGGATGATCCCTGTGACTCATCAGGCTTCATTATATCAGCACATGTATGAGATTAAATAGAAAAGGAGACTATCCTCCTCTCTCCTTTCTGTCTTTATATCGCGCTCATCTTCCTCTCCCTCCTCCTCCTCAGGGAGCAGAGAGGAAATGAGGGGGTGAGGTAATTAAATTGCATTCAGCAGCACTTGTGTGTGTTGATGATACGAGGGAAGCTCCTTTCTTTTCTTTTCTGTTTTCATGTTCAGACTCGCGTCATCCTCCGCCGTCTCCTCGCCGTCGTGTCACTTCCTCTCAGATCTCAGACTCAATGTTCTCATGAAACTTTTTTTTCACACAAAAAATAATTTCTTGAACATGAAACCTGCGTCTGTCACTGCAGAATCACACACAGTCACCCAAAGCATGATGGGAAACGTAGTGCTGCAGAGTTTGGATCCCATGTTTTTCTTGTTTACATCGTTTCAGAGCCTCCATTATGACATTGATGGTGTTTATGTTTTGAGCTGGTTGACTTCTGAGGCTTCAGGCTGTTTTCATAATCGTATATCAGAGTTTGTGTCATTATTTATGGATTATTGTGCAGGATAACAATGTTGCGTAAGCCATTTTTATACAGAACAACAATGTTATTAAAGCAAAACTTCCTCTTCCTCCTCTCTGTTCTTTGGACTCATTCTATCAGTCTGCAGTGAAAATCAGTCCAGTGTGAGTCATCCCTCTGTAGCTCCTCCCTCCCTGTAACCTCCTGTTTTTATGATTCTCCAATCAGCTGCAGAAATGAGCTCCCTCACATGTTCCAGCAGCTCCTTTAAACCTCCTCCTCTCTCTGTTCGTCTATCTGTCTCTGTTATGTCGGGTTATTCAGTTAAAGTGACAGAGCCCCGCTCCTCTCCTCTGCTCTCTTCTTATTCGCTGTCGTGGGAAAAAAAGCTCCACCAATCAGATTAGCATTGATCGGACATTCCCCGAGATGAGCGCGGGAGAGAAGGTCCTGCACAGTAGCTCTTCTCTTCTCCTGTCTCTCCTCTGCGTCGCTCACAGAGGTGATGTTATATCATACCAGTCATTTCCTGCCTCGCCCGCTCCGTTACGTAAAGAAGTCCAATTAAGAGCATGTCTTCCTGGCCTCTGGTCACAGAGCAGAGTCATAATTAGCGGATCAGACATCCACTCCACTCAGAATTACAGTGTGTGCATGTGATGAGCGCCCGGCTCTGCAGACAGGGATGATTACCTGCTCTCCTGATGCAGCATTAATCTGCTTTCATCGCTCCTCAGCCATGATCTCAGCTCAGGTTCAGAGCTGCAGACACAATACATCACAGCAGTGCAGAGATGTTTGAGACAGAAGGAGGCAGAGTGTGAGGTTGGTCTGAAGGCCGTGCAGCTGGGGGGGGGGGCGTTTAATGTGCGGCCTGAGGAGCCTCATCAGAGCGCAGAGCGGCCGGCCTGCCGCCCAGGTCAGCAGCTTTCAATTTGTGTGGAAACAAAGTGAGATGATGAGCGAGCTGCGGTCTCCGTGGTTACAGCCTGCTGTTTTGTGAGGAATGTGCAGAGTTTAGGCGTCATCACCGCCACTGCCGCCCCCGAGCAGCACAATGACACCACTGTCAGCAGGACACACACACACCAACACACAACAGCAAATGTTCCAGCGTCCTCTCAGCTGAGCAGCAACGACAACGTTCAGTCCCTGTTTGATGACATAATGTGAGGAGGCATCCTCTTTGATCTGATTGGTTAAAGTTAACGGTCCGTCCAATCAGCTGCTTCAGTTTAAACGGTCAAATGTTTGCTTCTTATGCTCAGTTGTGTGTCATGTTCAGAGCAGCACTGAGAAGCTGCTGCTGTTGGGGATGTCCCCTCTCCTGCCTGATCCGTTCTCAGTGACCTTGATAAATTCTGCTTTTTGTAACATGTCTTATTGAGCAGTCATGACGGCTGCTGTGAGAGAGGAAGTGTATAAAACATTAGAGAGGGGGCGGCGCTGAAAGAGGGAGCTAAAAATAGCCCAGAGTCTTTGAAGACATCATGGAGGAATCACCTCTGCAGCCTGCGGCACGGAGACGGGAACCGCTGTGCTGAGCGCGTGTAGTCTTACATACAGTCCAGTGTGTGTGAATGGACACAGGAAACGCATTAGCAAAAGAAGAGGAGGGAGGAGTGATGAAGGCACTGCTCATTTAGTTACTGATCTGTGTGTGTGTGTGTGTACATACATGTTGTGTGTTGTATTGATCAGTTGCGGCTGGGTTGTTGAACACACGTAAGAGTCGGCAGTGCTGACCGTCAGTTCATTGTCATTGACACCATGTTGTGTTGTTGTGAGGCACACACACACACACACACACAGTGAGTGGACTCTGAGCAGCTGTTGGACTCAGCAGGTCTGTGGCCTTGGGGAGCTTCACAGTGTCAACACACACGCAGTCTCTGAGATGTGTGTGTGTGTAGCTGCGCTGAGCAGACACGCTGCTGAAAGCTCGACAGTCGTCTTTGTAGTGAGACAGAGGGGTGGACAAAATATCGGAAACAGTGTGAGATGCTTTTTATCCTGAAAGACATTTTAAGTGATGTATCAGAAAAGCTGATTTCTTGACGGCTGAGGCTGACAGATTTGTGAATGGTTGAGGCTCCTCGAGCAGTGGAGGGTTTTATTTTGTGGATTTAGGTCCTCCGTCCTCTGAATGGCTGCTTCCTGCTCTGGTGGAATGAAGGATTATGGGCCGTAAACACACCAGTGCAGTCATAAACACACACACACACACATCGTGGTTACGTGTGTGAATCTCCCTTTTCTTCTGGACGGACATCCCTCTCTCCATCCCCTCCTCCACCTTCTCTCTCTCATGTCATCTCTCAGCCAATCAGAGCGCAGCAGCTGGCAGACAGGCAGTAGGCCTGTATTTGGGTCACAACAGCAGGATGCCAACTCAGCTAAGTGAGCCACAGAGCTGCTTGTGGAGATGCTGGCAGGAGCCGGCTCAACTCAACACAAACACAGGCAGTGTGATGCGATTTCGACACAGGAAGCAGTTTTATTATTCATTCTAATGGAGCGGGTTTGTTCACTCAGCGTTGGCGTCATAAAGTTTCTCTGTTCTGCTCTCAGAAGAAGAGTTTTCTGCACATACGGGCTTTATCAGGATGCCTACATGTACCAGGATGCATCTGAAGTGTGTCTGTGTGCAGACTGTATGATGCTGTAGTTGACATGGAGATGCAGAAAGCGCTCGGCTTGTAGTCTTCCTGTGCTGATGTAGCTGCTGCAGGCCATCAGGACTGACAGGGTCTCATGTGGATCTGCACCTGATCACCATCTAATCCTTTCAAATATTCATTTTTCATTTGAATCTTTATGTATTCCAGATGTGACTCCTCATTTCATCGGATCATTTTCCTGCCTGTCTTGTAGTGTTATCAGACTTCAGTCAGTGATGATGAAAGTGTTTTCCTTCATATTACATGTTGTACACGATGGAGCTGCTGATGAGATGCTGGATGCCTCTGCAGCCTCCAGCAGGGCCTGAAGCAAAGCTCCCATTAACTTTAACAGGCCCTCCAGAGCCGCAGTGCTCCGCGTCATCATGTGTGTGTGGAGGGAGGTGGAGGTCGCTCGTGTAACGCAGCTATATTAGTAATTCCCGTGCTATTGTGAGGAAGACGTCAGGGCTCATTAACAGCGGCGGTGTGACAGGCGAGTCGAGTCAGGCCGGAGTCGTGTTAGAAATTAATTTGCACTGGAAACGGTGAATCAGTGTGTGATAGAAAGAGGAGAGGAAACCCAGAGCTGAGGAGGGAGCAGGGATCTCTGGAGAAGGTGACGATGCAGTCAGAGACTAATTATGAAGCTTCAGCTGCAGCTGCAGGCGCTGAGAGTTTGTCTGCAGGCCTGAATGTCATCCACTGTCAGGGCTTCAAATGCTCTGATTAATCCACTCAGGTGGAGTTTAAGGCGTCCTCTCTCCACCTGCAGGACAACATCTCACCACGTTTCTGTGATGTTTGGACAGATCGCTGCCGGTCAGAGTGCAACAGATTCCAGAGTTTATCAGTCTGAATGGTGACACTAATAGAAATAGAGACTTACATCCCGGGGCGATGTTTGCAGGGTCAACAAATCAAATTTAAGCTGAAACTGAAATGACAGCAGCCGCGTGTTTGTGTGATTTTCAGGCGTTGTTGCAAGATGCTAAGAGTTTAAAAGAAACGATGGTCCTTGAAGGCATCATGCAGGACAGATGAATAAAGAGTTCACACCAACAAGATTCTGTAACAAAAACATGTGACAGGAAGTAGAAACATCCAGCGCTGTTTGTTTCTGTTCAGCGTCTCCACAGAAACAGTGTGACATCCTCTGAGGGGAGACATAAGCGTAGGTGGCTTCATAAAAATCTCATGTTTTTTAATCCTCCTTTTTTCAGCCTTTACATTTACTCCTCTCAGGTTTTTCGTTCATGTGTTGTTCTGCAGGATTAACATCAGTGAGGAATGACAAGTGCATTTACTGATGTGCTGCTGGAATTAATTATAAGGTGCAGGATTTACTGTAGAGATTCACCTGAGCGTGTTCAGAAAATGAGCAGCGCAGGGGGAGGTCTGAGGGATTCAAAGGAGACTCATTAGTCCTGTTCAATTCAAAGTGGCTTCATGCTGAGCAGGAGAAAGAAACAAGTCTTCATCCATATAGCGTTACACCTCTGTGACCTGCAGCCAGCTGATGGAGGAGCAGGAGGGACAGACGAGGAAGAGTTTATAGCCTCACTGTGTGTGTTTATGTGGACCTCAGTTTGAGGAAGGGGAGTCTCTGTGCAGAGCTGCTGGTACCGGGCAGGGACAGCAGCTGGACTCTCTGTCTGCAGCGTCCACAAACATTTCACATGAAGGCTTTGGACAGGGGGAGTGCAGACACAGCTGGCTGTCTGGAGCAGCAACAGTGCATTCTGGGACTTGGAGTTGACCTGTGTGCAGACTAAATACATGTGAAATATATGTGAAACCGCAGTGCATTCTGGGTGTGTTTGATTTGATAATCAGCTGGAAAACCTTCAGCTTAATGATTATAAAAGTTCAAAATGAAGGCCGGTTGATGAACTTTCAGAAAAAGTTCAGTCTGAAGCACCTGAGTTTGACTTGCAGGGTGTTCAGTTTTAGGTTTTAAAAAAAGGACGATGGGAATTTGAACCAGCAACCTTTGAGCGTGCACTCAGCTGCAGCTTTAGACCCCTCTTTGATTCTGTTCTGACTTTCAGCAGATGAAAGCGTTTTAACAGCCAAATTCTGGAGTGTATCTGTGTGAGATGTAAGCCGACTCCTCCTCAGAGTAAAGGCACAAAAGGCGAGTAGGTTTTACTCTAATCAGTTTGGAGGGGAGTTGCGTCATCAGGCTGGGAGTTTGGTTGTACCTGCTGGCATCAACAGCACTTTTCTGTATTGTCAGAAGTGTCTCTGCTCCTCCTCTCCTTTCTTCTCCTTTCATCATGAGGCTGAACGAGGACGCAGAGCTTCCTCTCCCTCCTGCTCCTTCATCCTACTCAGATTTGGATCCGTCCCCTCGCTCGCTCTCCGTCTCTCTCCTGTGGGTTAATTACTGTACGCTGCTGCTTCCCACTCAATCCTGTGAGTTACATAAAACCAAACTCGTTAAAGTTTGGCCGCTCTCTTGTCATGACAAGATTTCCTTCTGCTGGCAGCGAGGCCCTCACAGCCATTAAACTGTCCTTTGTGCAGTCAGCTCAGTGTGATGCATTAATCTGTGATAGATTACTGTAATCTATAGTGTCATCTCTTGTGACCATTAACAGGTTAAAAGAAAGAGAAAACGTTATCCTTCATTCACCCACAAAAATCTGCAGAAACATATGTAATCAGTTTGTCTGTTGTTGAGCTCCTCTTGCTAATAGCTGCCTCTGCAGGGAGCTAACTGGTCCACAGCAGGATGCTGAATCTGCCCTCAGCCTGTGTGCAGCTCAGAGTGCAGCTGATGGTCTGCAGTCAGCTGCAAAACCAAATGCTGCTTCTATGAGACACGCAAACACTGAGTATCACAGTCTGAGCTCTTCAGTGCTCCTTCTTACCTACCTTACCTACCTTAATCTGCCTCTTTAATCCACAAATAACCATAATTCTGATTTCAAATCTGCATCAGACTCCAAAAACACTTTTCCCATCATGAACCTGGTTCTGATCTTTAGGAGAGCTGCTTCCTGTTTATGTCAATCTGGGCTTTGTTTCTATTAAAGGTTTTGTGACTCAGCTGCAGATTCATCCACCATAATTCTGGACTGGGACAGATTAAGAATTTATTGTTCATAAGAGTCCTTTGCCTTCTCTAAACATGTTTATTTGTAAATTCTGGATATTCTGTGGTGCAAATTGGTGGAATCTGCAGAGTTTGTGCTACATCTCATCATCATTTTAAATCTCTTGTTGTTTCATGTATCTTCTGCTCTTTGACTTCCTGTCCTCGCTCCGTCTCCTCTTGAGGCTTGACCTGCTTTCCCGGCCTTCCTCCTCGTCTCCCCCCCCCCCCCCCTCCTCTTCCACCTCCATGAGAAAACAGAGGCACAAAAGGAGGAGCTGGGTTTATTAATTACCTCATTAATGTAGAAAGGAGAGCTGGTGTTGTCAGAATGTGAAGGAGGAGGAGGAAGGATGGAGGGAAATCATATTCAATATATTCAATGGGATTCATATCATCAGGGGAGCAGGAGGGTGGAGGAGGGTGGAGGAGGGGAAGGCTAACCTTGACACAGATATCCTCAGATTAGCTGGATGCTCAGTGTGTGTGTGTGTGTGTGTGTGTGTGTGTGTGTGTGTGTGTGTGTGTGTGAAGAATGACTTTTATTCAAACACTAAAATAGACTGAATTTATCAAAGTTAAAGCTGCGAGCTGATTGGACGTTTGAGACGAGCCTCTCCATCATCTGTTGCCTGGTAGATTTCTGAGCTTTGAGCTAACCGCTGCTCTCTCTCTCTCTCTCCTTCCTCATGCTCGCTGCTGATTGGACGGCTGCTCCCTGCTCACAAAATGCTGATTTGAACACAGGTAAGCACTTCTCGTGTTATCTGTGTGTGTGTTTGTGTGTTACATGAAATCCAGCCCAGTTTTTTTTCTGGACTGCAGGTTTTGTTTCTGCCCTTGAAGCCTTTTGATTGCACTGCAGCTCTAATAACTTTAAAATGAAAAGGTCGTCCCGCTCCTAATATCTGATATGATATTAAAGCTGTCACTTTCTCTCCAATAACTGGGTGACTCTGTCTGACCTGCTGTCTCTGTGTGAGTCAGGTCATATTTTTACATCCTCAGATTTGAGCTTGTTTTTGGTCCATATATGCAAAGATGACTCTAAATAATTCGAGCTCCACATATAAGATATTTAACTTTATTTGCATTCATTTCATGTCTTATTGGTGTTTTTGTATCCCCCCCGTCTTTTGTTTTTGCCTCTGGCCCCACATTAGTTTAACATGTGTTGCCTCTGGTCCTCTTTAAACACCCCCACCCCGTCCTCATTTGCTGTGGATTGAAATTTTAAAACACACACAGCCCTCCAACCAAACCTTGATCTTTCCAAATCCAATATTTCTTCACTGATCTGTAACCACAAGCGGGACAGCTGAACAGTGCGATGCTTAATTCATGGTATGAAATCGATGTTCAGGCCCATTTCTGTATATATGATCTCATTAGCCTCAGCTGGCAGCCCATGACGGCGAGTCGTGTGTGTCGGAGTCGGGGCGGCCGCTCGGCCCTCAGCCTCGCCGGCAAACCAGAAGCAGCATTTAATCAATGGTGCAGAGCAGCAGAGCCTCCTGCTCCGAACAAAGGAGGATGGGATCAGATGACTGACGGCGAGCCTGAGGACAGATCGATATCTGTTTGGCAGCAGCATGAATGTGTTTACATTGTTTGTGTGTGAAGGAACACGACGCCTCTGTGTAAGCTCCGTTTGGATGTTCGCATCTCTGGTCCACCACTCGCTCTTTAAACCCTGCTCTTCAGTCCTCAGCTCTTCAGTCAGGTCTCAGTGCGTCTCTTCTCTCTCCTGGAGGTCGTTCTTCACTAGAAGAGACGTCTGCTTCATGTTGAAGAGAAAACCAGGAGCCAGAGTTTCCAGTTTTCCTGCTTC
>JAVQJX010028114.1:0-21947 GCA_036025115.1 Ambassis agassizii | reverse complement strand
CAACTCTGATATAAATTTCATTTTGAATTTAAATTAAGATCACTACTCCTATTAATACTGATTGTAAAATAAATTAATGTGAAAGTGGCACCAATATTATTCTTGATTCCTTTTTCTTTTTCTTTTTTTAACCAATGGTTTTGCATTTTAAGTCTTAAAATGATGAAAGAAGAAGCTTCTCTTGATTGTCCACAAGCAGCGTATAGCACTGCATGATGCACTATTCCAGACACAACAGTGTACCAAAACAAAGGAGAAAAAAGGAGTAAAAGTTGAGGGGTGGGGAAGGTTTGGGAAGCAGGAGAAGAACATGTCTAGTTCTTCTCGACTTATTTTACATGCTCTGCAGCATGTGATGAACAGTAAAACTTCTTATGAGTAATAAAGTTTGACAGGTTGTTGAACTGGATGTCACAGAGGCGGCAGTACTTGCCACTGCCAGAGCCGTTCACGCCTTTATTGGCTGTGGGTGCCGCCTCCTCATTTGGGGACTTGGAGGAAGGTGACATGTTCTCGTTGGAGTCAGCCTGATTTTCTGCGGCCCACGTAGGTGAGGGGTTGGTGGGTTGGCTGTCCGGCTGGAGCTGGTTCTCCTGCTGTGGTGGGGCTGTGCCTGAACGCTCCTCTGGCTTGTGCCCCCCATTTACAATGACCATGCCCCGGTTTTTGGGCAGCAGGGGAAGGGAATCCTTGCCAGGGTGAGGGCAGCCATTCGCAGCAGGAGGGGCCTGCTCTCTGGTTGTTCCTGTCTCTCCTGCAGTGCCTCCTCCCCCATTAACGCTCTGCTCCTGTTCACCAGCCTCTCCCTGCATCAGTGGTCCCCCAGTCACATAATCGGTTGGCTTTATCCCAAAATACGGTGATATTTGCTCAGGACCTTTCACCTTCTTTATTGCTCCAGGATAAAGGCAGTGGGGCAGAAACATATTCTTGTTGTCTTCTTTTGAAGGGATGAGCTGGGGCTCAGCAAAAGGTTTAAGTCCCGGCACAGGCCCCATGTGTGGGGGGAACAGGCCTCCATTCTGCACCATTACCTTCCCATTGCCATTCTTCTCACATTTTCCTGGGCTTTTATCATATATGTCATCGGGGCTGTTATTGACTTCACTCTTCACATCTGGGAATACAGTCGACTCCAGGCTGCCGCTCTCGTTCTGTTGTTGCGGCGGTTGTTGTTGCGGAGGTCCAGCGGCTGTCGCAGGGCAAAAGTTCTGTTTGTGTGCCAGGTAGTTCTCCACTTTGTTAAAACTTATCTTGCACACTGCACATTCGTGATAGTCCAAAAGTCTTTTGGGAGAGCTACATGTCTTGTCAGAGACTGGTGAACATTTTTTGCTTAGATCGATGGGAGCATCTAGCTCCTGCGGCTCAACAGTATTGCATTTGGCAGCCAGAATAGGTTTGGTGACAGTCAGAGAGGCCTCCAGGTGTTTGGGTACCATACCTGGGAAGATGTCACACCGGGGGTGGAAGCGGTCAGCTAGGCTCTCCACAGCTTCCTGGGATGTACAAGGGTTCATTGGAGGAACTCCAAGAAAACCTGGCTGACTCATAGGGGGCCTCTGGTGGTCCTGGTCAGGGAGACACATCTCGTACATCTTCCTGCGCTTGCGGGTCCTCATGGTTCTTTGCATGGAGGGCACCTTGTTGGTGGGCATACGTTTCATTGGGGGATCATGACGTGTAGCACAGTAGTACTGCTTGTGGACCACGTAGGTCTCATGACGACTGAAGGTGATATTGCAGGCCTCACAAGTTGTCTTGTTGGGATCATTGTCACTTTCCACCAAACCTGTACTGGGGCTTTTTCCCTCCAACTGCTTGCCATTTAGCCTCTCCTCAGCTCCGGTTGGGGTAGAGACCTTCTTCACCTGGCCAGTGAGGTCCTTATCTGGTCCTTTAGTGCCAGCATTGATGATGTCCAACACATTGGAGTTCAGGCAGGCGGACTGCATGAGGTGGCTGTCAGTCTCTGTAGGGTGGCAGCCAGCTAACATGCTAACAGAACTGTGACCACTATTGGGGCTCACAGCCTCTGGGACTTTATCTGAGAGGGCAGAAAAGTCAGGAGACTTTGCCATGTGTTGCCAGCGGCTGTTACAATAGTGCTTTTTGTGGACCAAATAGTTGTCCAGGTTGCTGAAGGTGATATTGCATTCAAAACAGGTAGCCCCTTTGGGCATAAGAGGACTGTAGATGACAGGGGGGTAGCTGTTCCCTCCATGACGCAGCCTCCGGTGAACTAGTTCTGACATTTTAGCCAGAATCTCAGAAGCCTGCGGGACTACTGAAATGTCTTGGGAGAAAGCAAACTGAGACAAGAAGGGCCCCATGGGAAATGTAGGCATGTTATGCTGCACAGGGGAGGAAGCCAGTCTGGGGCTGGAGGGCTCAGACTTGATCCTAGTGTAAGAAAAACTGGCTTTGCTGCCTGGGTGGGCCTCTCCCTTCTGAACAGACAGCATGGGCTTCTTCTCAGCCTTGTCAGCCTCTCCGTCTGTGCTGGTCTCCTTGTTGAGGGCCCCTTTGGGACTTCCCAGCAGAGCATCCTTCCTGTTGGCCAGCTCAGCCCGGGCCTGCTGCTGCTGCTGCTGGAGGCTTTCCTCAGGCCCCCTGGGGGAATGCTCAGTGCCGTCGCCTTCCCTGTGAAGTTTGCTGCCGTGCCCATGTAAGTCCTGATGCTGTAAGAGTTCCCTGTGGCTCTGGAAGCTGATATGGCAGTGATTGCATCTGAAGGCCGCCTGTGACAGGTGAGACATGATGTGATGCTGGAATGTAATAAGAGAATCTGCCGTGTAGTTACAGATTGTGCATTTCAAGCTGGTGCCAGGAGGGAGGCTCTCTTCCATTTTGACACCTGTGAAGGAGATAAAAGGGAGAAATGCTCAGAATCTCGCCTCCCACTTCTCCTTTAGAGTTAACTGTAGAAACCATCAAACGCTCATGCATTATGCCAAGCTTATTCCCATCTACTAGATTTTTTTTTCTTGCTCAAGGATAAACTGTCAACTATGCTAGCTGACAGCAAGATATGTATATTTCTCTAAGATATGACAGTTATTTTTCTAAATATATGTAACACCGTAGTCTCTATAGTATTTTATTTATATATATTTTTCTCAAATTCAGTGACTACAACCATGCGTAAACCATTTTTTGTCACTCACCAGTGTGTGAGGTGCTCAAGTGCATTTCTAGAGCTCTGGCTCCGGAGAAGCTCTTGTTGCACTGTGGGAATGGGCAGATACTGGGGGTCTGGTGTGGTCCATTGTCATTTTCCTCCACGACCGTCTCTGGCTCCCTCTGCCGCCCGCTGCAGTAGTACATGAGATGGGCCTGCAGGTTCCTCTCACTCCGGAACCAGATTCCACATGCCTTACAGGGGAAAATGTCCTCTGGAGGGACACAGAAAGTGACAAAGGGGACATGATATCAGGATGCAAACAGTACTTTTATATTCACACAAGTATAAAGATAAAAAGCTTGCACACACACACACACACACACAGATATACACATACACAAGCACACACAGACCTCTTCTATACATCTACAGTTTTGACTCTCAAAGCCTGCGTTAAAAGGCTTTTCTACCAAATCCTCAGCTGCAGCATATCTCTGTGTTGCTACCACTGGGTTGGTGCCCTTTCTCAAGGGCAAACAAGAACACTGGACCATCTGCTTACAGAAGCCTCCCTGTTGAGCTGAACCCAGATAGCCCTCGCTAAGTAAACAAACACACTATTTGCATGAGGCGTGTATTTTGCAATTAACACGTTAGTTTGAGCCTCAGTGTGTTTATGTGAACCCAAAACTTGAAGGTCGCTGGCTCTTATCTCCAGTGCAGAGACTCATCTGGGTTAATCTACGCCCCGGCGGAGACGACACTCCTTGTTAAGCAGGTGACTGAGAGCAGGCTGTGGACTGGTGTATGTGTGTGTGTGTAAGAGGAAGAGATAGAGATGCAGAAGAGACAGAAGGAGATGTGTATGTGTATGTGTGATTGTGTACATCTAAACAAAAGCACATCTTATTCTGGCCCATTGTGTGAGCACTGGTTGTCCGACACTCACTGTTGACGATGGCAGTAGGCAGGATGGAAGCCATGGCGGCCTGCTGCGGCAAGAGCTGGATGCTGTCCAGCAGCCTGGCTGGGTACATGCCCTCGCTCAGAGACATGTGGTTCACCGCCTGCAGACGAGAGTCAAAGTCCACCGCAAACGCCACCAGCTCCTCGCCCTCCATCATGTTCTTGGTGGTGGTGCACCACAGTTGGCCACCTGGACAAAACAGAGATAGAGGAGGCATTTAAATGCTTGCTGTGATAGAAGTGAAAGCTTTGCTACATGAGTAATTCCAGTCTTAAATGTCAGTGCATTATGCAGCACAGGAAATTATATTTGTGAGCGCCTCAGATGGCATCTTCAAACTTATTAAAGACTCGGTGTCACGTTGCATAACTGCTAGATTGCATGAAGTATATAAACATGAATATACAGTGTATTTCTACACCAAGATAGTGAGTGGAATTAAAAAAATCAACCGCAACATGGGCTTCCAATTTCAGTGCCAACAGCACTCTGGATAACTGACAGACACAGGGACACTGCCTTTTTAAATGCCATGTTTCGTTGCCATGTGGACAGTAGATATTTGTTTGTGTTGGCACAGAGGCAGCAATCTCAAAAATCTGGTAAAATCTAGTTTTGTAATTTGGGTGAATACACTTTCAAATGTCTTTTTCTTGTCACTTGTGTCTTTTAAGGCTCCTTGTGATTATATCTAGAAGCCATGTGTACCTCAGCTGGGGTAAACTGTAGCCCAGCGTGCTGTTGTCAGCTAGAACACTGAGACAGGTCCTCCATATTATTAGATTGTTGTGTTTTGGGATTAAGCATTCCTCTGAAATCTTCTGAACATATTCATTAAGTCAGAGAAAGGGGGAGGGAGCAGGAGGAAGGAAGGAGGGGGTAGAGGGAGAGAGTGAAGGTTTTAGCTTAGATAATATTTATCTCAACACATGACAGGCTTTTCTGCTGCACTTCATTTTCCATTGAAGAGATTAAAGTTTTTAATATGACTATTTACAGAAATCTGGCTGGGGAGATAACAACAAACTATGATACGCTCCCGCTAAATGGCAGAATTAGGACATTGTTTCTGAGGAAAGCTGGACAATTAATTAAAGCACGCTGTTAGCTTTCAAAGATGTGCAAACATACCGGCGGAGTGTCAGGCTGAGAGGGGACATGTGATTTGAGCACTGGCTGATGTGGAATAGAGTCCTGAGGAGAGGTGTGAAGGCAGGGGGACGCTGCTAGAAAGCCCCCACACATGTGGAACACTGATTACTCATGTTTACACAAAACCTGTGAATCACCAGGTTTAAAACCACCCTGTAGACATGCTGAAGGAGTGCCAGTGAGTGCATGAAAACAGTCCACTCCTCTCTGTTTACTGGGCAGAGGGGATAGAAACAGAGCCATCATGTCTTTACAACCACCACAGCATGCATTATGTATAAATCATTGTTAAGTTTCAAGAATGAATTGCCCCATTATTTCAATTCAAAATTGAATATTTCAGATTTCACATCACTTTCTTGATTAAAACCTTTCTAGCCCTTCCTATCTGCTGGTGAAGCACTGAAAATTAGACCAGCACAAATGTGTCAAAGGAGTGAAATGGTATTAAAATATGCTATCTTTCAAAGTCCCATTTGTGTGCAGACTACCTCCCCGCGAATGTGTGTGTGTGTGTGTGTGTGCATGCCTTCGTGAGCGTGTGCATGTCAGCGCCACTTTAAAGAGCAGTGCCTATCTGTCGGCCAATCTGCTGTGACGAGACACACACTTCAGGCCGCTCCACTTCATCGTTTTGATTCTGTCATACCACACACTGCCTGGAGAGGCCCTTTGAATTTTTATCTCCTAATTAAAATAACAAAACTCCTCTCCACTGTCTGCCCAAGTTACCATCAAGGTAGATACAAACTGCCACTGACAATGGCGGGGAATATATCGCAGCCATAGCCACAAAAAGTTTCTCTCCTTTGTAAGGATCTCTTAGTTCCGACGCGCTCAGCTTACAAAGAGAATTATGAACTAGGTCTTGATGCTCAGATATAAATGTCAGTGTTGTTGTTTTTTTTTGGATCAATTTAAATCAAAGATACTGTATGCACTCCTCAGCTGAAATGACGCAGATTATGTGAAATCTGATGAAAATGTTTTACTAAATTTTGACAGCAGAATATGCACTCAGATTGTATCTCCTCAGCCAAGAATGCTACAGATCCATCTGTTGTGTGTCTGTGTGTGTGAGGAGAATATTGGAAGTGAGTTTTAGGACTGCATGTCCCAGTTTTACTGAGCTATACTGAACACTGAGGCAGCACTCTGCTTGTTACACTCACTCACTCAACCAAGACAGGGTGTTAAGATACATGTGCTCAGGCTGCAGGATTACAGATTGAACTACACTTAAATTCTCATCACAATTAGGATTGGAGATCATCAGTGTCTGAGGCCTTGTTTACTACAGCCGTCTGTACATATTTGAGTTTTGACTGTCTGCTGTGCAGCTTTCATTTTAAATCACACATGTACATTATTACTATGCATGTATGTGTGGATGCATGTGTCTAAATTGCTGTGCAGAAACATGTCATTGTCATGCACATATGGAGATGTAAGACTCTGAAACCGATTGCACAGGCGTCAGGTGGGCAACAGACAAAAGCAAATACTCCATGAAGGAGCGCTCTCGAAAGATTCGTTATGGCTCTTTCGCTTTGACAGCCTTTTTATGACAGGTGATTTAAATCACACAAACACTGTTGGGCCACCGATGACAATACAATCATTGGAATGAATGAGAAAAATGGGTGGGGTGGGGGTTGAAGAACGTGGGGGTCAAGAGTTAGAGCAAAAGACCAAAAGCGTGAAGTGGTGAAACTGGGGGAAAGGCTGGGAAAAGTGCGGCTTGTGATTTGCACTTGTTTGCCTGCTAACTGTCTGCAGTGTGAGCTGCCTTTGTGCAGTGGCCAATGCAGTTGGAATGAAGGCTATTGTCTAAATCCTCCTGCAGAGCACCTGATAAAAGAATAAAGAACTATGACATATTCTAAAAACAATGGAGGAATTAAGGGGAGACAATAGGCCAGCTGCCTCATTAAAACAATCAAAAACGGCATCCTGTACGTAGTCCAGATAATTAAAAACCACTGCTTCCTACAGACTCTCAATACACCGGCTCACTGAGGCCCTGAGACTATGGCTCTGCTGGCTAAATGCCCTCGTCCCTCTCATCCCTTTGATTAATGGTTTATTTGAACGTGCAGTTGAAGATGAACATATGAAGGAATTCATGAAACAAAATTATAATGCAAACCCTTTCCTCCTCTATAAACACTCATAAACTAATCAAACGTCTCAGGATGAATCACAGGGACCGTGGCCGTGTGTCCCCTCCCCTTTTGTCTAAAGCCCCGAGAGATTTCAAAGTGCAGGCATCACAGGGCATTTTTTAATTTCCTCACTTTAAATGACTTTATAAGAAAATGGATGTGTACAGTATCTGCGTACGTATGGGGGAGGCTGGGAGAATAGAATATGAGATACTTGAGCAGGAATTTTTTTTTTTTTCTCCCTGCAAACTGCTACCACCACCATATCTTAATGAAGCTGCAAACAAATCTCTCATGCCTCGTGCAGAGGCTGAGAGACAACAAAGCAGCCGAAATAACAGAAGGGCCCGGATAATTAAACTGGCCTGAAGACAGGTATTCAAATGTTGGTGTGTAAACAGCACAACTCTTTAATAGTTTAGCTGTAAAATGCGTAGTTAAGCACATCAGCACTTGCCTCTCCCATCTGTCCAAACACATTACCATTGCAGAGGCCATTACAGCACTGGAGTACAGTCCCACTGCATCGCAGCCTCATATTATGGGAGGGGTTGAATGGCCCTTCTGGGAACACTAACAGGGGCCCATCGGCATTATCTGAATGCAACGTAGGGTCATGTATTAAAAAGCACCACTGTGCAGTTTGAGAAATGGGCAAGCTTGAAAGCAAGATTTGCTATGGAAGCACATGATGACCCTTTTATAGTGTTTAAAGAGCGAAGTTTCAGACATGGAACAGCACATTCAGTGTGTAACTCGGGTTTCCATTGTCAAGCCTGATGTAGAGACTTCTTTTTTCCTTAGCTCCTTTAATTTCTTGTCTGTGTCTATTGGCTCTGTGCT
This sequence comes from Ambassis agassizii, assembly GCA_036025115.1. Taxonomy (NCBI): domain Eukaryota; kingdom Metazoa; phylum Chordata; class Actinopteri; family Ambassidae; genus Ambassis; species Ambassis agassizii. Next base: position 13,696 of record JAVQJX010028114.1, on the reverse strand, counting down.
AACTGCTCGTCTTAATTGTGAAGTGAGGCCAGTGGTGCCTGAAGCAACAGAGAGGGGTGTAATTAAAGACCTCTACTCTTCTTGTCTTCAAATCAGCTCCAACTCCTCCTGGTCAAACGGGAACAAGCTGCTCACACCTCCGAATATCAAGTAGCTGTATGCCGTTAACAGCCTTTTTTCTCTAGCAAATCTTCAACACAGGAGTAGTAATTTACAATTTGGCACAATAAATAACTTTCCCAGTCGACTTTTTCGGGATCTTGTAAAAATATTAATCACAAACGGTGGATGAATAATATCTGTATCTGCACCTGACAGCAGACCTGATGGGTGCTGTGACAAACACTAAACAAATCCTCCTTGTGAATATTGGTAAATATTTGAACTGTTTCTGGATCATCAGAGTTGAACACATTAGGATGACTCATGGCTGTCAAATACACTGTCACAATCCGGAGCCGGAGCAAGCAAAGCAGCAAAAAGGAAAATGCTGAGTTAGAGCAGGAACATCATTCACAGGGTCAAACAAGCTTACTATTATTGACGGTACACTAAACTGGAATTAGCTGACTCTACTATTATTTCACTAAGGCTCTGACACAGATTGACTCTCTCTCTTTCTCTGTGTGTGCTGTTCTCAGATTTTTTCTCCACCACTAGGAGGCACTCTTCTCATGCTCAAGCTTCAAATGGTGGATGTTTTGCTGTGATGATGCAGAGACGTCTCAGACATGGCAGGGCAGCACAGACTTCAGTCTGCCCATACGTCCTTGCAGGTAGGTGCTAAAGATTTTACTCTACCAGGATATTTTAATCAAACGATACTTGTCTGACCTTATTTTTACTTAATCTTTGCACAGAAATTTGCCATAAAATATTTTATTAATGTTTATTATTTTTATTGTCTGTGGCATTTTTGTAATGACACAAATCAAACATGCATGAGCATTTTTGTCACTTTTCATTTTTTTTATATATATAGTCCTATAAATATATACATACATATATACATAAAGAGACGCTGATTATTCAAGGGAAATAAATATTGTTCGGTAAATATATGTTTACAGAGCCCTGAGTTGTCTTGTCTTGCCTCACACCCCAAACATTCCCTACAGAATTCTATCCTTTTGCACTACAGTGTCCCACCTAATTTTAGTATCAAGTGTTTTTTTTTTTTTTTTTTTCCAAGATATAGCCAGTACCGAGAGCTCATGGATGGCCTTGAGCAAATGGCATGTGGGTCAGAATCCACAAATTAAAAAGTCCTCCCAGGGGAGCCTCATACACGCCGCTCTCTCTACTGTATACATTCACAGGCAACAAAGACATAAAAGCAGCACAGCACACCGCTGAATGTCATTCAGCACACATTTATGAGTTTGTTTGAAGACACACACACTAAATGATGCAACGGTGTGATTCAGCAAATGTTTTACTGAGTAAAAATGAGATGTTTTACTTTGAAATTAAAAGACCTTTCTCTGCTTGGTCTCCTGGGATTTGTGTCGCCTTTGCAGCACAGAGAGAACGATACTGGCTGGCAGGGGGATGTTTGCCTGGTAATAGTGTTGTAATCATTTGGTGGGAGAAGAAAATAGAAATGGGAATTAGCAGCTATTTTTGTTCCATTATAGTGCTTTGACATAGGCTGAGTATTTCAATTTTTTTCTGAATAAAATAATTATAAGTTATTCCTTCTGTCTACATGAGGAAAAAGAATATTTTTTTTACATCTTGGAAATTCTCAATGTAATTTTTTCTAAACAAATTAAATGTTATTTCACACACTGTAAATGACAGTTGTGGGCTTTTGACACACTGCGCTGTCAGTCTGAAACAATAGCAGCCACATTCCTGCAGTACAAAGCTGCTCTCCCTCATTAGCTGCCACACACAGTCAGTGCCTCCCTGTCCACAGTAAAGTGGAGTAGACTATTAAAGGAAAGCTCTGACTGGCTCCTCTCCGCTCTGCTCGCTTTATTCTTTATTTGGACAGGTTTGTCCCATTGAGCACTCTATTAGCTCTCCTTCTCTGTGGGTAGTGCTGCCTGTGTCCTGGTTGTGGCCAGTCGACATGTGTTTACTGTGGCCCCCGCTGCGGCAGCAGGCTGGTTGGGGGCCCGTCCTGACCAAGCCCTGCTAATGGGACCAGAAGACCCCTCGTGACAGGACACTGCAGCAGACCTTACCCCTCCCTCCACTCCAGCTGCGGCCCCGTGGCCCATGTCCCCCTGCCCATCATGTCTAGGCAGGAGCAGGTGAACGGCGCGGGGCCAATGGCGGCAAGCTCACTTTTCCTGCGAGAGCAGCGCGCCATCGCCACGCGCCTCAGTGGTTCCTCCAACATGGATCCGGCCCTACGCCACATGGGCTGGCTGGCCTGTCCACGGGTGTGTGTGGGTGTGTGCGTGTGTATTTGGGGGTGTATGGTGGATGCCAGCCCTAATGCAAATGCTTGCCGTTTAAAAAATGGGAGCCTCTCTTCTCCTCTGTCTCTCCTCTTTGGAAAGGTCTATGTTGGCCTTCTGGTGCTGGCAGTTATTTTTTTCCTCTCCAGAAGGACAGAGAGCCAGAGAGATGCACCTGTCATCCATTTTGGAATTCAACATTTATCGATCTGGTCACGAGGAAATGGAATTTCTGTATTTTTCTTTATGATTTATGACTTAAAATGTGCATTTCTCATTTACAAAGTGTGCCTTATTTACAGGCATACTAATTTGAGATTTACAGTGCAGCAATACACAGATATATATACACACATACACACACACACATATACCAATCCCTGCAACATCCCAGCATGCCCTCTGTCTCTGCACCCCTGTAATTCTACATATTGCTTAAAGTATGTGCTAATTAAATTTTCTGTCGGTTTGCAAGAGAAATAAATAATCTGCGGCTAAAAGGCCTAATTGCGTTTGTCACATTGTGTCTCGGTGGCTGGTGCATCGGGAGCACAGCCGCTGCCCTTGCTCATTGCCATTCTGTCGTCCTGGCAAGCCCCCGCGCTGCCCCAGGTATCACCACGCGGCCATCTGGAGCCGACATCTGTCTCTCTATTGATCACAAGGGTTTAGCACTTGATCAAACAGACTGCGACAGGAAATTGCTCTTTTCCCCACAGAAAAGGCCAATCGCCTGTGTGAGGGTAATAGAGTGGAACTGAGATGCGGCACCAGCGCGGTGGGCAGGCGGGCACGGACACAGCCAGGCAGGCAGGCAGGCAGGCAGGCAGGCTGCAATACGGTGGTGTCGGCCACTGCGGAGGTGGCAGGGATGGCACAAATACTCAGAGTGCACATCCATGTTTCCAACCTTTCTGCTGATGCAACAGCAGCATTTAGTACAACAAAAATCTTCCTGAATTCTAATTTGCAATCAGGCAGGTTTGAAATTTTCCATGCATGCAGAAGATGTGACCAACACCTCTGATACAGCTGTCGCATTAGGTGCAGAATTTATCTTTCAAGTCATTCAGGTAAATGTCTAAGCCAGCAGCTGTCTGGAAGTGTTAGTGAAGCTGGATGCGAGTGAAATATGCCACATAATAAGTACACCAGATGGTGAAAAATTAATGTATTTCTTCTTGAGAAAAAAAAGAAGCAGCAAACTCCATTTACTTTATCATTAACACCAGGGCTGTCAGTTTTCATAATAATTAAAATGAAGGAAATTCTAGGAGTGCACACATCTTTCAAAACAATGTACTGTATGCTTAATATGTAACTCAGCACCCGGGTGTAAGGTTTCAGTAGTGGGAAATCCCTGACAAGACTGCAGTTGTCTCTTGCTCACTGGTATCCCCAGTGGAGTTCAACACACTATTAGTGCCTGAGGTGAACAGCTCCTGAATGTGTGTTACAGTATGTTAGCTGAGGCTATGGTCCACATCTAAAATTGTGGCTTTTCCCCTGCTCAGGCATGCTTTCGAGGCACTCACTGTAACAACATGTTTAGCAAGTATGGACAATTTGATACTGAAGGTGACATTTATTCAGCATTGTAGAGAATATTTAATTGTTCCTGCAGAGAGCGAGATATGTTTCCCCTTGCCTACAGTGCTGGGATTGTCCTTTGGAATATGATGCAAATTTGGGATGAAGCAACTAATTCCTTCCTTGCACCCCTGTACACCCCCCCCCCACTCCTCTACCCCCACCTCCATCCTCCCCAGACATGAGGATTCTGATTAATCGTGTGACCGCCCCTCGTTTTGCATTTTACACAATCTCACGGCGCCACGGTGAGATGTGTGAGGTGTTTCGCCACTTTTGGCAAGCTGAAAAGATGTAGCCCAAGGAAGAACAAGTCGAAAGTATGAGGGGAAAAAATATGACCAGGGGACGTGATAAAAAATTATCAGCAAGTGTGTTTTCCTGTTTGGTTTTAATCTACATTTAATTAAATTCTTATCTGCTGTGTGCTTATGGCTGCATTTGAATGGCGAGGCTGCATTCATTATGAATGGTAAAATTGAACTCAGTACATTGTGTGTGGCCCAATAAAGAAACAAGACTCTTATTGCAGTGCATGCACAAGCTCCGACAGACATGCGGAAAAAATAAGTCAATTAAGATCGGTCTTTAAATTACCGCTGTATCAAAACAAGGGGCGGGAGCATGCTCCATAATAGAATCCTGACAGGGGAGAGAGCACAGTTGACTGTTGTTAATATACATCCCATTTGATACAGCCAATTGTATTAACCTGTTTATGGAATACACACAGTTGATGTACACTAGATTTACTACTCTGTCATGATAGTTTATAATCGACAGTGCTGAGGGAAAAAAACAACTTCCATGAATATGGAGGTCAAATGAAAAATGGCGTCAGTAGTATAATAAGAGTTCCTAATAAAGATTCTGCCAGTTTATCTGAATGTTAGGGGTCAACAGCAAAGGTCAGCTAAAGAGTATGTAAACATATGTGGTCTGCAGCAGACACTGTAGAGTTAATTCCAAGGGAGTAGAGAGAGAGGAGGGGTGGGCGGGAGAACAAAATTCGGCTCCAAAATTGTAATGCTATTGACAAAAGACACAGCTTATAACGGGCGGGCGGCACTTCATAAGCTAAGAACAATATCCCATAGGCAGCACCCCGGAAAACATCGAAAAAGACCCTGAGCTGATACTACAAAGTTGGGCCCCGCAAAATCCTTAAATCTTCCCTTTTGCTTATTCCAAGCAGTGTGGGGGGAGAGGGAAGCTCCCTGCTGCCTGCCCATGTTTACAGAGCCGTTCTCATCTCTAGGCCTTGCTCATCCACAGCACTGACACACGGTGTCGACATGATTAGGGGTCTGCCTTTGCATAGGACTGCGTGTGTGTGTGGGGGGGTAGAGGATCGGCAGATGAATGACTTTGGTGCATCGGAGAGGGATCACAGCAGATAATCTCTACCGACTGCTGCGCGAGAGCTCTCAGATCTGGTCTTTAAAATAATGTTCGGAGTCAAGTCTCTCCAAAGCTTTTTCGCAGGTTATCTTCGGCATTTTATGTTTGCTGTTTAAATCTTAACAGGACACTAGCAGCAAGGGAGAGCAAATATGTCTGGAGTCGGAGGAAGCGGAGTGGAAATGTTATTGCGAGGGGTTAAGATTAGCTGTAGCAGAGGCTGAGGAGATGAATCTTCTCTCTCTTCGAAGTGCTTTCATTCCTCTAGAAGAAGAAAAACTTAGAATGTTTGAATTTAACCTTGATAGGCTTGGTTCCTGTGAGAAACATGGAGAGGATAATGAATCTGACCTCTGCTAAAAGTCACATCATTCAAATGCATTCACTCAAACAAAAGACAAACACCAAATCTACTCCAGTACATTTAAATACAGACCACCAGCAACACCCAGACACTGTGAATACAGTACAACATAAATTCCAATATCATAAATACTGCTATCACACAAACAGAGGCGCCATAAAGTAAGGCTGCCCGTGTCTGGGACTATAAACCTCTGGCGTTACTCATAGGGAATAAACACACATGCACAATTTACTGCACTAGATTCCCCTTTTGTTTATCTTTTAAATAAGCACACTTTATCACCTTCCTGCATAAGCAAATTGCATGCAATGTGTGTTGTTTTAACATGTGATATGCTGTCCAGAAGATTCATTTCTCCCAACGAATTCAATTGTCTTTGCAATATCCTGCTGCCATAGGCATCAGGCCCCATCACCTGTTCGTTATCACTGGCCGTCCTGTTTGGGAGCTCTTGAAATGGTGCCATGGCATTGACTCTCAGTTAACAGCAGGTCTCTGAACTTCTCACGGTTGATGGCGGAGGCTGGAAAATTACGCTAACAACTAATTAACATCATAAAGAGCGTTTAAATGGACGGACGACACCTGCAACCTTCATTTGCACAAGCTAACACAGAATTACCTGTGTTTTTATTTTTACAGATAACGCATGCATTTTTTAACACCTTTTAGAATATTCATTTTTTTTCTGTAGCTGGCATTAGAATTGGCACCGCTGTCCTTTTTACTAGGTACTGTAAAAAAACAAAAACAAAAAAAAAAGAAGCCACTGGGCCAAAAATAATAATTGTCAAAACAGAAAGCTGGCAGAATGACTAAAGCTTTCCCTTTTTTTTCTGTGAGTTAGTGTGTAAAAAAAATAAATAAAAAAAACTCCACCGCCATATTCTGAGCCTGAAATAACACACCCCATTTCTAATTTCTATTTGAATATAAAATATTTCCAGGCGGCAGACATGGACCTCCAGTTACTGGTCCGAATAACAAAGTGCTGCCTGTCAGTCTGAGACACTTTGCTGGCTGGCTGAACTAAGCTGGTTTAGACTGACAAGTCTTCAGCGGTGGCGGCCTCAGATTCCCCTGGCAGGCCTCTGGAGTCTTCTCTCACTCCGGCTCTGCTGATGGCTACAATGCAGTCAAGTATCTGTGTTCTTTGAAACCACACTCTCTCACTCTGTCTTTTCCTTCAAAGGTCTGAAACAGCGGCTAACTTCCACGGGATGGTAATGCACTCACACCTCATTACAGAGCCACATTATGGACTACAGCAGTAATACGGCTTTAATCTTCTCCAAATCGTTATAAATGTCAAGCTGGGGCCAGGGACTTCCCAGTCTACTGCACCAATGGCTTAGCCTGCTATCCCCTCTTTTCCGTATTAGCTATAGCCAGAGTATTACATTCACTGCCAGATCCCCTGAAACTTTCAACCCTTTTGTTCCAACATTCAATGCACCATTAACATACCCTTTGAAACGGTCTCTCTCTCTCTCTTCCCCTCACCAAAAAAAGCCCCAAACAGCTAAATATGAAAACAGTTGATACCCTTACCCCGCCACATACACCGCCTGTACCTCCCCCTTCTTTTCCTTAGCCTCTCCTAATGAGACGCAACATCCCTGTCTCTCCACTGAAGGATCCAGACTTTCTGTGTGATAGAGAGACTGCGGCTGTTTATTAATAATGAATTTGGATGTTTGCGTGTGGAATGTTATCAGCACGCACACAATCCCACCAATAGTTTGCCCTGATGGGGTAGCTGGGTTCCTCATTAGCAGAACATATTTAATCCAGAAGTTTCTTATCAAATGTCACACCTGCATCTCTAAATGGCATTTTCACATTCATTCGCCTGTATTTGGGAGATGAGGCTCCAAGGTGCTTTGCAGAGATTAAGAAGGAGAGAGAGTGCAAGCTTATTTTATCATTTAGCGGGTCTGGAAGGAATCCAAGGAGTTTTTGTCTTGTTGTTGTAATTAGAAAGCCTTTTAAGTGATAACGCCTGCATAGGAATATGAATATGTAGCGATCAGGCCAGTCCCCCCCACCCACCCCTTCCTCTCTTTCCCTCATCTTCCCTCTCTCTCTCTCTCTTCCTTTCTGTGTCTCTCTCCCTCTCTCTCTTTCTTAGCTTTTTTAAATTGTTGAATGCTGAGTTTTTGTTCTATGTACAGCAAGGATTAACTTAGAAGCTTCAGAAGTTTAATGAAAGACTTGAAAGTACACGCTTTTTCTTGTTTCTGACTGTGACAATGTTTCTTTTTCCTGTGCTTGAGCGGACATGACATGAGTGCAATTTTTTTGTTTTTATACCTAAAGGGATGGACGATCACGTCTCCTTAGAGGACACATTTCAGCACCAGGACAAGACAAAAAAACAGTGTATGGAAATATATTTTTACACCTATCCAAAATTAAAAGGATGCTTTAATAAATTTTTTTTTCCACTGTCAAGAGAATAATAGGCTTTTTTTTACTGTGGAGAATTTAACATTTCCTACTACAATGCTCCTCTCCTGTTGTAGAAAAATGAAGCAGGTCTCTCAGTAGTGGCATTTAGTTCCTGTGTATATCCAGAAAAGCCGCTGCTCACCATCGGGCCAGAGATAAGTGCAAAACTGAGAAGTATTGATCCAGTAATAGTGGTTCACGCTTTGACTCTGACACCTTAACCCTGCAGACATAATGTCATAGCCTCTTATCCTTTCCTCTTAACACAACCTGCCTATCTCCCACAAGCTGTCACCTCTAGTAATACGCTTCTCAAAAGCTCCCCTAAATCACTGAAATCATTGCACTTTCAGACATTATTTATTTTCCCACCTCTTAAAAGTGAAGCATGATTTACAGTTGGGTAAAAGGTTGAGCTTTTTTTTCCCTTATTCCTGCTGTTGAGGTAATTCCATTTCTACTATTGTAAAAGCTGCTACGTAGCAATTACTATGTTAGGTCTGTGTAATTGTGTTGGCTTACAGCGCATGACAAATACAGTTGAGCTAGACTCTGCATTGTGATCCCAGATGTATGCTGGTTTAGACGTTTTCATTAATTGAAAGCGTCACTGTGTAACTGTGCAGTATTACACTCTGGCAGGTATGAATGAAGTCTAATACAGCTTAATTACTCTGCAGCTAAATATGCATTGTAGGGACCCCTTATGTGGGGCTTTTTATCTGTTACAAATCACAAGTTTAAACCACTGGAGGGTGGGAGTGATAATTAGCAAGGATTTAGGCATCCAGAATTCTAATAGAAAAGTGCATAAATGAATCTTCTTCTCTCACATACAAAAACAAGCAAATGATCACACGTTTCACACAAACTTTTTTTTTTTGATCGATGCGTTTTAAAAGGCTGCCACGGGAGCGGGTAGACCATCGCTGAAGGATGCCAAACGTTGACATTATATGCAAATTTTGTTTATTATCTCCCAGGCAGCACAGATCCTGCCTTGGTTTGGGCTGGTGCAGCTCACAGCAACTTCCAAGCAAGGTTTATGCACAAGGGTTTCTAATTAGCTCTCTGAGGGCCGCAGTTAGTGCGGCACTTTCCACAACAGCCGTTGGGAAGTTGAACACTAACTTGGAGGGCTCCATATGTTGCCCAGGAGGCCTGAGAGACAGACTGATCCTGTGTGTTTCACATTAGGAGACACTCTGAGAGCAGCTTTTCTGTGGATGGAAAAAGTAGCCTAGTAAAGAAATAGCTTCTATCATTTATATCTTTTGACTGGCTACACTTAAAATATATGTTTTTAAATATGATTCTCTGAATTCTACAAACATATGGAAATATAATTTCTGAATGAGCCATTTTCCATCTGCTCCTAAATGCTTTTGAAAATAACTTATTTTGGTAGTAAACCTCTAGAAAACGTGATGGGTGGATTACATATTAAATGTTTGAGAATATGGTTTATTAGTAAATTAATGTGTTCATGTAGTATTTCTTCTACTAGCTACTTCACTACTGTCCACTTGAAGGTGTAACTCTCTCGTAAGCATTCGCCATTCCTTATCTGCAAGAACTCCCTGAGTTTCTATTTCAAGGTTCTGATGATCTTATATCTCTTTCAAAAGCTGATTTTCAGTGAAGAAAACCCTGCTCCACCCTCCCTTTCTGCTCTCTTTTTTTTCTGAATTGCCATCTCAGTTATTCTTCCTTGCGCTCTCAATCAGCATGCGTTCTGCTTTTGACCCCATCGGCACCAAAAAAGAGGGAGAAAGAAAGAAAGACGATGTGCCTCATTAACTGAGGCATCACATCGGCTTTTTCAACTTATTGTCTCTTGCACCTTATCCAGCCCTTCATCTTAAACTTGGAATAAATTAGGACGATAACGATCGCGCGTGTGCCATTAGTCACAAATGAAGTGGTTAACGCAGAAAAATGGGGAAGATAAGACTGAGATCTGATGCCGATTCATAAAAGGGAAGGCAGATTGTTGTAAAATGGCAGACAGACCGTGCAAATTGGGTGTCGACATCATGTGGCAACGTTATTACCAAATTAGCTTGTGCTTTTTTCCCCCCATCCTGATCATAACCTCAGGAGGAATGACAGAGAAAGGACAGTATTGTGTGGCAGACATCATTCCTTTGAACAAATACAGATTATACAGGAGGCGCTGATGCTGCCTTTACCACTGAGATGTATTTGCTTTTAATTCATACATCCAATTGTGACATTTTAAACAATTTCTCTATTGAGACTCAAGGCATTACCAGCTAAATGACAATCCTGAGTAAATAGGAAATGGAAGGGGATGGGGTTTTGATAAGAGAATACAGTGTTTGTTCAAGTTGAGGCTACTGCCGGCTAAAGAATGTCTTTTGTTCTGAGGTGAGGCTTGGCCTGTATCTTCTGTTTAGTCGTGGCCTTACAGCTTAATACTTCTAATATTTGGTAGCATACATATATTGTGCCAAAGTGAGATTTTCAGAGGAGACTCTTTTAGTTAAACTTGGAATGGAGAATAAGGAAGATAACCCAATTTACTGCAGAGGACAATTATCATGGAAAAAAGCAAACTGAGTGACACATCGCAGGCCGAGGTAGCATCGCTCCTTTCTAAAGAAGACAAACTGGTAGATTGAAGGTCTCTTGAATCCAGGCTGTTGCTGGGGGTAGGGGAGCTCTTGTAATTTGCAGAACTGAATCCATGGAGCGGGCATAAGGGAATAAGTTGGAAGGGGAAGAAGACAGAGAACAAACCTGGCAGGCACGTTGAGGCCATGCCAGTCCTGCCTGCGCCACGCGGTGTGGCAGGGGGGCAGTGCCAGGAAATGTGGCAAGAGGAGGAAAGATCAAACAACAAGGGCTGCAGATCTCCACCAATCTGCTCTGTATTAATGTCAGAGCCAAGGAGCAGCTGAACCAGACGTGATCCACAATGTGTGACAGCAATGTATGTGTGTATGAGTGTGCACACTTGCTTGTGTGTGTCTATATGTGACCATTCACTGCAAACTGGACCAAATTCATAATGGCCTGGTGGTATGAGAGACAGCTCAAAACTGTCATAGCGTTAGGAACATTTTTTCAACTTCTTCTCAGAAACTTGAAGACGCTCAAGAGTCTTCTCTTAGAATATTATTTTTTAACTTATTTGCTGTAACATTTCTAACACAAACCAACAGCCATTCAAATCCAGCTTTCATTCTGAGGTGTTTTGCATGTGTCTCAGATGTCAGACACAGTAGCCCATGATGGAGTGGTGGGAACCTGGTGCCTGTATCGACACGCCTCTCAGCTCCAGTGGGCTGCACACCCGGGCCTGCATCTTGCTCCAAAAACTTGTTCTGTATAGCCGCAATAAAGCAAGCAGACGGCAAATGAGCTCCACGCTGCCATCGCTCCCTCCCGGACAGATGGCAAAATTAGACAATATGCTTTCCAAAATTACACTGAAATCACATGGCTGCGTGTCTGTCTGCTCGCCTATCTGTCTGTCCATTCTTTCCCCCATCCGTCCGTCCCGCATGGCATCCAGACCATCTTCTGCTTGGGTGTGGCGGCTGGGCAGGGGCGACATGGCGTTGTTTGGGATGATGAGGAAGCTGGAGCCAGCCTCATTGCTGTTGATTGATATCAGAGCGCTGCGATGGGATGTAGGGCCAGCAGGAGCATCAGCGGACGAGACGGGAGGAGAGTTGGAGGGGGAGGCTTACATGGGCAGGGGGATCGGTGAGGGGGGAGTAACTGGGGAATGAGCCTGTTCTATGACAATGCATGATGAACAGCCTGCTATTTGGAGTGCATCTGCAGGAGCCAGTTTGTAGCGCAGAGTCCTTAGAGAGATGTGGGAGGAGAGCAAATGTTTGATGAGCGGACTCTGCAACTGCTAAATCTCCCAGTGCTCCATGTATTTTGGGAGTGACACAGAGCATCTTATGACAATATTAGCCTCTATTCCTCCTTGTCTATTTGAATAGAATCTTGAACCAGAGGCCGATAATGGTATCTCCAACTGATATGGGAGTCTCTGCTGTGAACTGAGAAAGGTCTGCTGTTTCAGAGGAATCTCTGTTGAAAATCTTCTCTGAGGGAAATTATGTTATTCCTCTGCTACAATATATGCACCCTGAGATAGAATTGAGGAACTTGGCAGCTTGACTATCTTGTCATGTAAATAATTTAGTGAGGGAGTCCTTCCCCCTGTCTGCCAAAAAAGAAAATAGCCCTTTCATAGTTACTTTACAAACACAGCACTTAAATGTTAGATGTGAATTTCTAAGGTACATGTTATATGGAGGGGAAAAAAGTAGGACTATTTTCACCCAAAAATTGAAAATACTATAATGCAAATTAGCTTAAGACTCATCCAAAGCTCATCTGCATTGATTAAAGTATCAATTTAAAAGTGAAAATATCCTCTAATTAACAAAATAAACATAAACATAGCTGTTACAGGGATGAAAGTGGAGCTGCAGATGCCAGGGTAGTTCAATTCTGGACTGAGTCATGAATATAGTAGCCAGACAAAATGACTAAATATTAAGGAAGTTTCACAGTGCTTAAAAGACTTTGTGAAAGAAACTAATGGTATATATTCAGTAGAATGATCACAACCACAGACTGCTCATTGCCAGCTTTGATTGGACTCCTGGTCTGTCGCTTGGGAGAAACCTCGGTCCCCTTGGTGACGGCTCTGTCTCCGTCTTTGTGCCCCGTTCAAGCAATTACGCCCAGCTACATGTTTTCATATGGGAAATAGAAGAGGGAGGGGTGGGTGGCAGTGGGAGGGGGTGTCATGTGAAAAAGTCATTTTGGAGGTGCACTCTTCAGTTCCGGTCATGCTCTGTACCGACGCAAATTAAAACCTCCCCGGTAGCCTATGTAAATATGCTGCCTACTGCGCTGCGCTTTAATGAGCCATGATATGGAAGACATCTAAAACCAATGGAAAATAACTGGCCACTTAAAGGTGGGGTGCGTCTGACAGGTGACAGGTAGAGCCATGTTTAAGACAGTGTTGGGTTGGTGGTGGGGTGGGCGTCGGGTGTGCACAATGATGGGGGCAGACCAGCTCTGGCATTCAGAAATAATCTGGAGCTGTGAGCTGCAAGCCAAGGGAGAGTAACCAGCTTTTTAGCCTCGGGCATTTCAAAGAATTCTGGGTGGCGGTGCTGGAGAGCGAGAAGGGGGGAGCAGGTGGAGACTGTGTGTGTGTGTATGTGTATGTGGTGGTGGGGGTTCCTGGTGAGTGCTCCTTTTTTAGGGGGGTGGGATGTTGTTAGGTGAGAAGTGAAAGAAGACAGTTACTATGTCTCCTGTCTTGAGACACAGCTCATTGTCACCAACTTAAAAAATGTACATAATTTCCCTCTGTGCAGACACACACACACACACACACACACACACACACACACACACACACACACACACACACACACACACACACACACACACACACACACACACACAC
>JAVQJX010028112.1:0-10666 GCA_036025115.1 Ambassis agassizii | reverse complement strand
CTAGCTGTAACTTTGCAAACGTGTAAAAGTAGTGCAACAACAAACAATGCATAATTAATCAAACTTAAGTAAACATAATAGAATAGAATAGAATTCCTTTATTGTCATTATACACATGTACAATGAGATTAAGCCACCACCAGTGTCAGTGCAAAAAGCAGTGTAAAATATAAATAAAAGATCTAAAGGTATAAAATAAAAATATTTACAAATAAACAGATGCGCACACTCATTGAGTTATTTGCAGATATAAATATGGTGTATACACCTGTATACCATACATATATAGTGTTCAAGTTGAAAATAACACTAAAGCTATAAAAACATATTCAGGTTGTGGGGATGCATACTAAAGCTCTCCATCCTTCCATTTGCTGTATAGTCTGACCTTAAGTCATATAGTATAATAACAAATCCCTCCTTGCTGCTTTTTGTCAGCTGAGCTTACTGATCTCTTTGTGTTGGGTGCTTCATCCAGCTAGACATGTTTCAGAACAGGAAGTGCCCTCTCTGTTTAGTCGCTAGTCATGCAGCCTGTTTGCTAAAAAATAAAAAAAAGACATCCCAGTTATTCATACTGACATGTGGAGAAGTCTCATTGTGTCATAGTGTTGACTTCTCTGTTTTGTTACCTTTTCCCATTTGCCATTAACTGGATATAAAGACTAGTGAAAGACAGGTGTTGGTTTAACACGGGTGCTTAGAGCTCTTACTCTACTCCATCCAGTTGTTGTAAGATGCACTCCCTACTGACTTTGTTCCCATCCCTGCCAGAGTCACTTGCCAGGCTCACTTGAACAGCTGGTATCACAGTTTTCTATAAAAGGTAAGAGATGTTGCAGCATTTGATAAGTTGCACAAGATGAAACCACTGTGTTACAAAACTTGTGCAACTGCTGTTATATCTACTCTGTCTGTTTCAGTAGAAGGAATCACAAACATGGCTTTCATGGCATTTCAAATACAGTAGAGTAGAGTTTTTAGGCTTTCTCCTAATTGGTTCCTAAATGTCATATTTCTAAGATATGTTTGGCATGGCTGCAGGCTGAGATTAGGCAACACTAAAAATGAGTTTTTGCTCTTTGTGCAGGTTGATGTAGTTTCTAACATGCTGCTGCTTCTGCCCTATTTGGAATAAAGCTCCCACAATGCAAGCCTTTGATGAATTGGGAAGTCAGGAGGGTGGAGGAGAAGTGAGAGTGAGGGGACCTGGGCATGTGTGCTACAGATCCCTCAGCTTTTCAGACGCATGTATAATCAGTATCTGGCTCATTTAAAGAGGATCATTGAAGAAGCCCTGATCCAGATGCCATCTGAGAAGATGACAGCATTGATGTTGGGATTACTACCGCACCAGTGTAAGGGTGTTGGCTTAACAAGAGTTGGCTTAACACACTCACATATATCTGGATGTTGGCACCCAGCTGTGGCTGATTGCTTTCCAGTGCAATGATTTGGCCTGCTTTGCAGACTTCACCATCCCTCCACTCCATCCTCTTCCCTCTGTCCCTGTCCTGTCAGAGGGGGGACAAAGAACGACTTGTTTCTGGTGCTATGACCTACTTCATCCCAGAAAAGAAGGAACCAGATAGAACTGATTAGGAGAAGGGAGAATTGTCCATCCATCTGTCTATCTTCCTCCAATTTAATAGAGTCAGGTTAGGAGAGTACCAAGCTAAGCAGCACAAAACTGAGTATCTGCTTACATGCTGTATGCTTGCAGAATAAAAACACATGGCTGGTATTTGGTATATTCATATTGTATCTTATTGTTCAAAGGTAACCCAACAAAAATGGCATACCTCTGTTAATATTTCCTGTTCACAATACCACTGTTAAAAGTTTGGAGTGATTCATCCTGTGTCACATACATACCAATGCCCCTGATAACCACAGGAGGATTTTAGCACCCACAGACTGCCATTGTCTTCATCTGCAAAACAGAAAGTGGAAGCAAGCGTTTTTCATCTTTTCACTGGTACTGGTACTATTTTGGCCACAGACACGTTTTAGTTCTTTTCTGTCCCGGAATTTTGGACATGATGTAGAGGTGGTAATTATTCATAAATGTATGTAGGTACAGATAGTTTTGTTTTTTCATCAAGCAAAATGAAAAGCTGACGGGAAAGGAAGTGGAAAATACCTCTTAGTCACCATCAGTAGTGACCACAAAAAAGGTGTCAAATTAAGTAAGTAATGTGAGTATTGTGACACTCCTGTAATTGTTGTGCAGAGTGCAAGAAAGTGATAAAGTAGGTTGAAACTCATAAAAATCAGTCTGGACTGATACAGATACTAAAAGGCTACTTTGTCTAAAGGTCTTGTGGTTTTATTGGTTAGGTGTTAGTAGAGGATCTCTCAACTTGTTGCACATTTAGTGGCCCAAATGGCAGTGGAAGTGTACAAATGTGAAGTGCCGCCCTCGCAGCTATATCAACTGTTGCTTTGCTGCTGTGTTCACACCATGTAAACTTCACCTCCAACTACCACCAACTCATAATGTTGTCATCAGACATTCAGTCACATCTGTCCAGTGACCACTGTTTAATGCTACGCAAAATTGTACTGGCTTAAAATGGTACTATGAGTGACTGCACTTTGGAATCTGAAAATCTGCATTAACTCATATTGATGTTTATTGGTTGCAGTTCTGAATAGATGCCATTAACCTCTCATGATCATTTATGCCCCTTTTTACTCACCCCTTTCATTAATTTCTGTGACTTTTTGCATTGTCATCTCCAGATTCCATCCCAGTTGTATCTCACATTGTTGTATAAAGTAAAAGGTATTATAAACAACTGACTTCCATGCTGCCCTCTGTTGTTTTAAAATTAACATTGTTTAGGTTTTTAACCCGGGATTCTATGAGTTTAGGAAGTATTTTCAGACTGTGTCCAAGAGTTTAAAGGTACAATAAGAAATCTAAAAATCCCATAAGGTCCCATATTAAAATCCCCCTAATATGTCACAGAGACTCAGGAATAATGTTCATATATTGAACTCACCAACAACAACAGTACAGTCAAAATATGCATTAAAAAGTCTTTTTGTGCAGACCAGAAATCATGTTGATGTTTTGAAATCATGTTTTGGCATTAGGCGCCACCCACCACCATCTTCAAATCATTGCAGTCAGTAGAATCTCAGCTGCAGAGAAACCACAGGTTGCCAGTTTACGACTGAGCTACGAATCACAAAAACACCAAGATAAAGTTCAAGGCTCTATATAGGCGATGAATCTAAACGGTGAAGACGGCTGAAAATTGAGAGGAATTTGAAAAAAGGACGAATGAATTGAATTTGTGTAGTAACCGTTTTTGGCCACATTCTTACATATGGTGCCTTTAAGTTGAGGCAAACGAACTCAAGGATTTTTTTCCTGAAGACATTTTGCCACTCCCCCAAGTACCTTCCTCAGTTCTGCAACGCCTTCAGGAAAAAAAAACTTGTCCAGTTGCCTCAATTTAAACTCTTGGACATACATGACATACATAAGCGGCTGAATTCTGTGATTTCGTTGCAAGTGTTTGTCATGGTAGCATTTTCATGTACAACTGCATTTTCATTGATCTTGACATCAAGGAACTCCAACCAGACTCTTCTTCATATAGTGTGTAACCTATTACAGTAAATGTAATGCAATTTAAAAGTATGGCCTGGTTGGGTGGTCTGTAATGTCCCACTATAGCTTTGACCAGCATGGTCATCCATCATCTACTGTATGTCTCCTCTACCACAGGTCAGGGTCGGACGGTAAAGTATTTATAGTGGGCCCAGATGCCTGAGTTTGTCTCTGGTATGCGAATGCAGCCATGCTGAGAGGCACCTGCGTGCAATGTTGTTATCTACTGTTGCACCTCTGTGTGTGTCTGTGTGTGTGTGTGTCTGTGCATGAGTGTGTTTCTAGTGTGATTTAATTTTGCGCTTGTGTGCCTGCTGAAGCACTCCAAATGAACACAGGCATAGGCCTTCTGCTGTCTGACACAAGCCCAGAGGGGTGTAATGCGTAAGTGCATGTGCACCCATATTGCCCTGATTTTTCTTTTCCCTTCTGGTACAAGCAAAGAGAAGGACTCGTCATCTCTGTGATGCTCTGTCGGCTTGTGTCACATTGAAAGGCCATCTCTCTCTTCGAGCCAAACATGAAAGGCTGCCAGTTCATGTCAGTGTACACTCAAGTTTCAAACCAGCAACTAAAGATTGTTCTTTAGAGTGGAGACTGTCTTAATGTTTGCTAACTCTTTATTTTACTCAAAAAAAAAAAAGTTCAACAAAATGTCCTTGTATGATAGCTGACTGTTTTCCTTTATTTGTCCTGTCTTGCCTTTAGCTTCTCCTTTCCTATCACACAATCTTATTTAGCTGGCATGCAACTCACATTTCTCCCCCACTTTCTCTCATATATGGAAGACGAGCTGTGGCATGTTAGGAATTCATATCAGCCAACGTGCACCTTGCAACACATCAGAGGGGAGAAAAGAAAGTATTGAGAGTAGGGAGATGTGGAAAGGAGGTCAGAGAACAGAGGTAAACCTGCAGCACAGAGAGCATTTTGCTGCTAATATTCATCATTTTGGTGTCAGCTCATATCTCTGTAAATGCTTTGGCATTTATGAACTCCACCGATAAACCCTTTCCTGTGTAGTAGCTCTAAGAAGAAAAAAGCCAGAGGCGTGAGCCTAGCCCTCTCTCACACACACACACAACTCAACATCACCCTCTGCAGGCTGTCAAATGTTTGGTTACATTACATTTGATAGGGCTGATTCGTGGAAATGAATCGCTATGAGCAGTGCTAAATAAACAAGAGTGGATGTGTTGAGTAGCAGACAGCATTGATTCACTCTGTGCACTGGTCAGCTTTGATAATGGTTCATGCAGTGCAGTGTGTGTGTATGTATGT
The DNA here is from genome assembly GCA_036025115.1 of Ambassis agassizii. Lineage (NCBI taxonomy): Eukaryota > Metazoa > Chordata > Actinopteri > Ambassidae > Ambassis > Ambassis agassizii. The sequence goes on along the minus strand of JAVQJX010028112.1, from coordinate 5,760 downwards.
GTGCAGGCCGGATGTCCTGTCAGGGATAATGGAGGCTGGTCTCTGTTGATGTCCAGAACTTATAGTGATCAACCTGTCAGGAGTGAGAGCAGTGCTCTGTCTAATAATATTTTAAGTTTGAGTTATGACTGAAAGGTGGTGATTTAGCTAATCCAACATCTGTCCTAGCCTTCACTGTTAACATTCTTGGCTCTTCAAATGGATTCCTTGCCCTCCCTACCCTCTTCCTGCATCTTCACCCCCTCCCCCCTTTCGTCCCTAATTTTCCTCTTATTCATCTGATCTTCTGCGACCACAGACTTCTCAGTTCCCCTTTTTATCTGCTGCTTCTTTCCTATAATGAGCCCCATGTGAAGCAGTGTTTCTTGTAATTAAAATGCACACCATTCATCTGGGAGGAAGGGAGTCTCCTTAATCTGCGTCAACCCACATTTTACCCTCTGAGGATTTGCCTGCTGCGTGCCACACACACACACACACTTCCCAGTTTCACTTGTTATCTTCCTCTCCACACTCCTGCCTCCGTCCGTCATTGTTGGATCCCTTATGCGTCCCGCCATGTCACATTTGGGTTTGTGGACACAAAAGCATACTGAATGCTGTTTTCATTAGCTGCAAATACAGATGGAACTGTGTTTAATTGTATGTATGCATTTTACTGCCGGAGCTGCAATGCTCACTTGTCACCCTCTAATGACCTTATGCTCCTCAGGCTCCTTATAAAGCCTCAAATAGGAGTTGGAATTAATTCATAGTAGCTATCTTGATGTGTTCTTAAAATAAAAAAATACAGTATGTTCACTTTGCCCCTCACTTCTCTCTCATGGGTTCCTCATTTTACTGTAGATCCATTTTTGGTCACTGGGGAACTTTACAGCAGTCCGTGTCATGACATGTTTCTTTGGCAGATGAGGCTGACACACCTCTGTGTAGTTTATGGATGGGTCAGAGCTTGTCTAGCATTCAGGCAACAGAGGTAACTCTGAAACTGAAGAACACAAAATCCTGTTAAACATGAGGTCATTCCCCTTTAAACCAGACATATCAGACTTTAAACATGCCAGGCCCACATAGCATAATGTGGTTCATACAGCAGTGTTCATGTTTGAGCAGTAGCTGCAAATTCTTTATAACCAGGGTTAAATCCAGTTCAGATCCAGAGCTAAGTTGATTAACATCTCTTGTGTAAACCATCTGGACTAACATCTGTTGACTGAGGTCTGCACCAGCTGCACTAAAACTTTGTTCTGACATCGGTATCAGTGCTGAGCTCTGTATATAGTCTTAATGCATGCAGTATTTCAGAGAGGTCTTTGATGAAATCTAAATTATGCATTGGCTTATTAAGAGAAAACTGGTGGACTGTATAGTTATTGCTAAACATTTGCATTATTTGCATGTCAAGTTTAATTTTGGCGTGATAAAAATAAGCAACATTGTGGGAAATGTTGCAAAGAAGTCGTCACAGGAAAACCTCTTAACACCCCACTTGGTTTACCCTCCTGCCTACTTCCCCTTCTAATATGTTATGTGCACCTGTCTGCACGCTGTCCTCTCTTCAAATGGTAAGTTTTATCACGCCATAATTGGTATAAAGATTAGCAGCTGTGATGTTTCCGCTACATTTATGGGTGTTTTTTTTTCTACTACTACTGTCTACTACTAAGAGTTGTAGACACACACAGAGCTGGCTGCTGTAGTGTAAACAGTGTGCTCTGCTGTGTCCATAATGAAACTCTGTGGAATGCACCAGGGCCTCTTGTGTCCAGAGTGGAGTCTCTGCTGTGAAACCCAGTCAACTGGCATGTTAGCCATGCTAATCATGCTAACCATGCTAATGCTAAGTTGGTCCAAGTGGATCTGGTATTGATCTGGCTCAGCTTCTGCTGTGTCTCCTCTCTGTCTGGGAAACACTGTACTGATGATATACATAGCCTTCATCAGAATGCTGTTAAACCTTTGTAGTGTTTTGAACTCATCATATCGTAATAATACAAGATATATAGTGATATTATGTAAAATGCAGTATTAAACTATGTGTGAGTCACAAGTAACCTAAGCAGAGCTGCTGACAGCAAGAAGGAGGGGCTGATTATACCCCTTATATACCTTTGTGATACCACTCCCTTGGTTGGGCTCGCCTCTGTTGATAAGAGCTGCTGACTTTCTTCGTTTCACCACGTTCTGTGCGAGCTCACCTGCTAAAGAAGGAAAACTTCTGGCTGCTTTCAGTGGTTTGTCATTTGTGTGAGTACTATTTCTTATTTGAGCTTTCAGACAGCTAGGTTGGGAGTGGGAAACTAACTCCCTGCCATTTAATTTTAACCCCTCCTTTCCCTCTCTGGCCTGACCCTCTCCGCAGCTCTCCCCCCTCCTCCACCTCCCTTCTGGTCTCTTGTTTTCTTCTGCTGATGATAGAGTTAAGAAAGGCAGTTCCTGCCTGGCAGACTGTATGTTTAGGTTTGCCCTCTTCCTCCTCTGTTCTTCTTTCTCTATAGTATCTCCTCTTCTCTTCCATGGGTATACTGTTTGTCTTTTCCTAAGGTACGTCTCCTCTCCTTATTACTTCAGCTGCGAGGTTGTCTCTTCTGACCCAGTATTTAATTTTAGTTTAGTGGCTTCAGTGCAGTATTCAGTTTTAAACATGGCTTTACAATCCAGGCAGTGTAATCAGAAATTCTCAAAGATCATTACTATGAATAATTGTGAGTCATTTTCTTTCAGAATACAGAATAATATCTGCAATGTTTAGTTACGTGAATTTCATATTTATGCTTTTATTCAATATGAGTTTACTAAGTAAATATTGGCACCACTTGTTACTTGGCTGGATCAGCCAGTACACCCACATTATGTATGGACTGTTACTGTTTACTGTTTGAGTAATTTCTTGTCAGATTGAGTTTGTAATTAAATGTGGAGTCTTTTAGGACTTGTGTAATTCTGCACGGCAAACTAAACCCTCCTCTGGTGAGTGAGTGTGCTAAAATAAGTATTCAGTAACACAGCCTCTGGTCTTCATTAAATCCCCTATAATGTTATGTGTCCTTCTACCTACTTGTTATGACTTCTAAATTAGTAGTTGTTCTCTTGGCCTGCGTTCTTCTCAAAATACCAAATCAGCCCCTGGCTGAGAAATGGTAGCTGTCAGTATGTAGATGGTTAATATGATCAAACTTTATACCTGGTTGCAGATTCAACAGCAGCTCTTTAAAACCTGTCATAACCATAGACAGGAGAGGGTCAATGAGTAACCATAGGAGGGGTTATGACTCAACTTTTGCAACTCTACCTCCTGTAGTGTCAGCGCACATTGAGTTTTTGATAGGTTGCGAAACAAGCTGTAATTATTTGATAATGCAAACATAAGAGAACATAATTTATTAGAGAAATGTGAAGTCATAACATTTTAATTTGGGTTGGAAGCTGAGACACTTCATCATATTGATGTATAAAATTGTATCATTCCTCACTTTACCATTAATAGCTTTCTAATTCCTGTATACCTGCACAAATTTAAATAGGACAACAATCCGAAGTCTGTAGGCAACTCTTGCCTCTCAGCAGTCATCTTAGTAATTCCCCTCTGCAGTTATTTGGGGTCAGCTATATCAAGCCTCCTGTAAAATTGATCAGAGGAAAGATGCTATTTAAAAGATGTACAAGGCATAAAGACCACATGTATAGAAATCTTTTAAAACAACATTTGGCAACCAAATGCTACTTGGATACTTCTACTGCTTTTTTGCAGGTTTTCACAATGTTATCTTCATCTACAGCTAAACCCGAGTGCTGTAACATGACTAGTCTCTAGCTATGGGGTTGCATCAGTTTATTGCCCGTTTTGATGTGATGTTGCACTTACTCTTTACATTTGTAATGTTTTTCAAGTTGGTTGCCTCCCTCGTCTCTGAACTCCCTTTACCTTAGATGTGGAAAAATCGCTCTCCTGCCAGTATTGTTGTCTTAACCATATCTCAGGGTATAATCTTCAGAGTTGTGATTATCTGTGTTTTGTTTTTTTCCATAGATGCCTTATTGGCGGACCTTGAGTCCACAACATCCCACATTTCCAAGCGTCCACTTTTCCTGTCTGATGAGAGCGCTTACTCCTTCCCTGTTAGGGATCAGACTCAGCAAGACAGCAGCTCTCCACCCCAAGTCCCACCTTCATCCACAGAGCAAATTCTGAATGGGCTGGATGAAACAGAGGTAACTCTGAATTCCATGTTGAACAAATTCTTTTGTCGATGATCTTTTTAGTTCTTTAACATCCTGTCTTCAGTCCTTCAGCTCAGCTCAGAGAAGTCCCTGGTCTAGAGATAGCAGCTGCAGTCCGAGCCAGCCTATTGGAGAAGAGGACCACGTATACAGGTATTAATTGGATAGTACTGAATATATTTATTTTTAAAGACTCACAATAACTATTTGGCTATAAAATGGCTCACAATACCAGTGAAAGCAAATTATTCCATTTGAGAGGACATGAAACAAGGAAAGAAAGTGAGGCCCTTGGTTAGAATAGACATGTGACTGTTCAGCCAGAAACAGTGCATAGATGATCCTGGTGATAACTATGGTTCCTCCCGCATACAGTTTCCCTAATAAGCAGAAGAGCAGTGAGTCATCAGCTGTTGCCATGAACTCATCTCTAGGCAGCAACCTGTCTGAGCTGGACCGTCTGCTGCTGGAGCTCAATGCTGTCCAGCAAAGCACCCCTGCCTTCCCTACAGAAGGTACATACAGAGAGATAGCTAGCTTTCTCATGTTTCTTTTGATGTCATGTCTAAATATGGCACTTCTGTTTTTGTGGTGTCATTCTCATGTTTTACGTTTTCTCTGTAACAGAAGACGCAGCCCCACCACTGCCTGCCAGCATCACTCCCCATATCCAGGAGAATGGAGTCTCCACTGCAGGCAAAGTTGTTACATCTGCAGTCGAAAAGCCCAAACGTGGTGCTCCAGCTCGAGGAATACAGGACGTACGGCCAAGTGTAGAGAGCCTTCTGGATGAGTTGGAAAGTTCTGTGCCATCACCCAAGTAAGAGAATTTTTTTACAGCAACTTAATGTGAAGAGTATGGGTAACTTTTTATTGTATTCCCCAACGGGTGATTTGCAAATCAACATACAGTTGACCACGAGTGTTTTGTCCCCTCTAGTCCCACACCTTTGGTGGTGTCAGATGGACAAGAAGAAACGCTGTCACAACAACAAGCCAGGATGTCTGCCTCCTCTGCCACTCGAGAACTGGATGAGCTGATGGCCTCATTGTCTGATTTCAAAGTTCAAAGCAATGTGAGTTTAGTTCAGAAGTGAGTTGACTTATGCCATTTGGGTTTGTATACTAGATGGAGAACAACTATTTTTGCCATTGTGTGTTAAGGATGATGCTACTGATGATTACTGGTTTGTACAACAACTTCATGATGAGTTGAGTCAGGCTAATTTTAGTCTAAATTTGTGGTTTTGTACTGTTGCATAGGCTCCTGCTGTTCATTGGCAGTTATATTGGTTTCACTTACTATATATACATTTTTGCAACATTGCGGCAGTGTGACAGTGGAGGGTGGGGCTTTATTTTTACATCCACATCAAGTGTTTTTGAATCTAAAGAAATGTTACTGCAGCACTCTTTTCTCCTCTTTTTGTCTGAGGGTTACAATCAAAACTTAATTGGCCACAATTCGCATTTATGTTTTGTATTTATTGACTACCTTGTTTTTATTTATTCTTCATTCTCTATTTTTCTGGTCTCTTT
>JAVQJX010028032.1:0-12848 GCA_036025115.1 Ambassis agassizii | reverse complement strand
TGAGTTGCCGCACTGTGAGGAGGAAGAAGGGAATTGATGCTCGGGGCCAGCAAAGGAGCCACGAAGATTGTGCTACAGAGGAGGAGAGGACATTGCCACCACACCAGGCCAGCAAAGCTGACGCAAGGGTTAAGAGGGGAGGCAGTGGATGAAAGTGGAGGGGTGGGGATGCGTTCCACCCTTCCTCCAGTTTAGTACCCTTCTTTTACATCCTAGAGAGAAGACACTTATCTTATACCTGAAGGGCTACCTAACAGACTCAAAGGCCTAGGCGGGCACTTCTGAGTGCAGTGGGGACATTGTTAAAATTTGTGTTGTTTCATTATTATTAATTTAATTCTTTGGGACTATTGAGTGTTGGTTTTGTTGATTTCTATTTTCGTTTGGATTTATTTATTTTGCCCCACTAAGACTAATGTTCTGTAGCCATAAGCCCTATTGAAGACCCCAGGTTGAACTCTCTGAAGGTCACCTTGTCGCTTGTGTTCTTCTTTTAAGCAAACTGCAAGATGTGGATTTGAGACCAACTACCTCCCTGAGCATACTGTGTCCGCCTCCTCCCTCTGGAACCAAATGAACTGTGGCCTCTCTGAATGGACATTGTGGCAATATTTTAACTTATCTTTTTATAATAAATTGTCTACTTTTTATACCCAAACATTTTTCTTTGTTTCTGGCTTCTTTAACAAGCTCAGAAGAAGTTGATACACACAACTCAGGTTTGGGGTGTGGTAACAAACAAGTGTGAAAAATTTGGTTCCAGATGTGGAGCCTCCTTTCTCACCTTCTGGGTTGAATTCAGACAATGGCCTAATTTGCAAATGAAGTCACTCCCCATGAGGCTCATGGGACAGACTTCTAAGAGTGCAAAATGCATGTTTGAAGTTTGGTTCAATCCACACCTTTGAGTGGGATGGTATTCTTCTCTATAGGTGTTTGACCTGATGAACCACAGAGTACAAAGTCTCTACTTAATTCAGGATTTTTGAATTCTATATCTTATCAAAGAATGTGTGACTTGGAGTCAATAAAGATAAACAACAATCTGATATGAGCTGAACATATGGAGAACAGTTGTATATCTATCTTAATAGTTTCTGGTTGATCTGCTTATAATGTGTGTGTGTGTGTGTGTGTGTGTGTGTGTGTGTGTGTGTGTGTGTGTGTGTGTGTGTGTGTGTTTGTAAACACGTATGTGCACCTGTTCATGCGTGCGTGCGCACGTCTGACTGCAGATGGGATAATAACTATTTAATCTCCTTTTCCACGTAATTTAATCTCTGGAGTTTGTCCCAACCTCACCTTAACAGCTCAGGCACTAAAGAGGCTCACAAGAGAAACAGCAAGAGGAGGACTAGCATGCCAAGTGTACCTTGACCCAAACTAAAAAAAAACACCATCACCTGTTACCAAATGGCAAGAGCGGCTGCCAGATTATAGAGCATCTCACTCTCACTGAGTTATCATCCTGGAGAGATGCAAAGTCCTGTTCCACTCTGATCTGTTAAGCCTCTTGGTGTAGAACCCTCTCTTACAAGAGCCAAGCCGCATGTCCTATTTCTTGTACACTTCTGTTAGTACATTATTTGAGTGAATTTCAAATTGAATATGTCATCCTGCACACTCACCAAATATATCAAATTCTCACTCATGACCCTTATTTATGCTTCCTTCATATCATTATCCTGCAGGCCCCTCTTTAGCATCAGCCCTGCTGCTGGAGAGCAGAAAGGATACAATAAAGGTCCATATGTGGTGACAAACTGGATGGGTACACAATTTGTTAGAGTTCTAATGCTGACGTGTGTTTGCCATATGGAATGGAGGTTCTATCTCAATGCATGTCTGAACAGTAATTGTCCAATGTTGGCTCTCTTTTTCAGACCAAAACTGTCAGTTTCCCATGTATTTCTATGAGGTCGTTTTTGTGGATTTTTTCAAACACCGTTTATCCAATCATCATCAGACCACACAACACAGTTCTCCTGACTGAGCTGATCGATTTGATGTATAATTTGTATGGGTTGCTAGCGCTAGTTGCAGGTGTATGAGTTCATATACTAAACATAAATTGCTCGTAACGTTATATGAAATAATATTTATTAAGCAAAACATGTTATGCCTGAAGCTGTGTCTTTTATAATGACACTAAGCTGGTTTTAGTATTGTTTGACACTGTGCACAATACACAGAGTTGTTGTGTGTTGTTGGTGTATCTTGTCTTAGATTTGCATGGTGTTTTGGTTCATATGTCCAAACACTCTGGCTTCCAGGGACATACTGTGTAGGTGAGGCTAAATGGCAACTTTGAATGGCTCACAGGTGTTGAAGGTGAGTGTGAATGCCTGTCTGTCCCTGTGTGTCAGCTCTTCTTGATTGATGGATGTTCCCTGCCTTTCACCTAATGTCAGCCCCCCTCACAGGCCTCAAAAAGGATATGAGGGGTACAGTTAATAGAGGGAAGGCAGTAATATATAAAATATTGACAGGAAAACATTCTTATTAATATTGTGATATTAATAAGAGACATATTTCCCATCTCAAGTCTGGAAGCCTTTCATTTAAGCTCGGCTCTGTCTACTGATAAGAGATGGAGACATTACGTGTGCTGGAAGAAGAAAATAACTGTCTCCACTTTTCCCAGGCCAGCGGTGCAGTTAACAGTAATGAGCACTACAGTAGAGCGATCTGTCATTCTAAATATGCGAAGAAAAAGCAAGCCGGAAAATGTTCTCAAATTCAATAGTATTATTTGTCACATCACATTGTCTACATTTGTCCATTTATCCATAGGGAGTGACAAAAATACACCACAAAGCAGACTCAAACGAGAAGAAGTCATTGCTAACTCCCTCATAGCCACTAGCCTGTCTGTACTCCCATTAGCATCACTACATTATTTTTCCACTCTGCCGACACTGAGACAGCCAAACGTAATATCCTGCTAGTGCTGACATCATAACATCATAACACCGAAAAAAAAAACCCCACTCACAAAATAAACATTTGGTTCACTGGTGATATAAAGATACGTGGCTTGGATGAAATCAGTGAGCCCCAGGCATGTGTCTACCCACTAGCATGATTTTTATTCCTCCTTTTTTTTTCCTGGTTTGACCCAGCTCTCTGTGTCTGCGTGTAGTTGAATCATCTCTGAGCCGCTGCTACTGGGGTGATCCCTTGCAACGATATGCAGGCATCTGTTCAACAATATGCTAGTTTGAGAGGGATACACTTGGAACACAAGCACTAAATGGAGGGAAGGAAAAACAAGGGAAACACTCGTTCCTGCTTCTGAATTCTTGTCATCTTTCAGCCAAATCTGAGTGATGTCCTTGTGTTTCATTTTCATGGTTGTTGCCTTCATCAACATTGATCTGCTGTATAACTGCAAACGTTCATAATATTGTAATCTCACAGGCCGTAAAGACAAAATGGCACCTGTGTGGTTCACATGCTGTTATTTAGTCTCTGAGCTCTTTGTTTGCATGTGGTTGGACAAGGATTTATCTTTCATATGGGTGGGGCTCGTACTGTAGCAGTACTTAAAACACACACTGACCCTTTTCTCGCTTGTGCTCTCTCTGCATCAAACACACACACACACACACACACACACACACAGCTGTCACTGTGGACAGCAGCAAGGCAGGCAGACCACATGACCAGAATAGACAATACGGGATCAGGGACACGAACACAGAATGAGAATTAAGTCTTCACTGCAAAGGAATTATTTTCAGTGTCGAGTAGTTAGGAGAGGAGGAGTGTGTGTTTGGGCGGGCGAGGTGATTCTCCTATGCGCACACACCCCTCACTTTGTCTCTGCTTTCATGGAAATGATCCTCTCTTACTCCAAATAGTCCTCGGTTGGAATTGCGAGTTAGAACAAGAGGCAGACGGCGTTTGGCGGGAGAGGAGCAGGGTCTCCTCCACCTCTCGTAAAGGCTCTTGTCGACTCTCCAGAGAAGAGCTCCATTGGGGCTTGCCTGGAAAGCCATTCCCAGACTGGATGTGTAGGTGTAGGAGAGTTGTTCTGTTCCCACTCCCTCCTGGCCTTAAGCATCATTGCAGTCTGTCAGTCATTTGAGGTGATTAGACAGGACGATTCTGCATGATGATATTATTGGGATTAAATTTTTCACATCAGCATTTCTTTTAGCAAGAAAAAAATCCATAGTATTTGAAGCTATTGGTTTCTGCTTTTGAAGAGAAAAGACAAATAGCAAATAGGAACTTTAAAGGTGATTGAGCTAGCTATCTTCCTCCTATAGTCCCTTTTGAGACCATTTTAAAATGGTGGAGAAGTTTGTTACAGACGGTAGATGTTTGAAGTAACTACACTTTTTTCTTAAACTAAACCGACCGACCTCAGAGTGTGATGCTCTGACAGAGGATTGATTCTTCCTACTTTAACACCTAGAAAATGTGTTTTTTGTCTACCTGTGCAGTTAGCTTTCTATATTCATTGACTAGCATAACATATTGAGTGTTCGTAGTAATTATTAGCAACCTGTTATCATGCATCATGCTGACATAATTATGCCCTGTTAGCGCATTACTTCTACTTAAAGTATTTATGTAGACAAGGTGCTAGTTTTGCATTGCAAAGTTCAGAAGCTGCAGTCGTCCTTGAGATTTTTGCCGAACTTTCCCCAGCCACACCTATCATGAGACATTTTCCCAGAAGAAAACACAGATTCCCTGTAGTGTTATGGAGTGCGTGCGGTGTGTTTCTGTTTCAAATCAATAAAATATAGGTACGTTTTTCCACCTTGAAAAAAGATATATAATTTGACATTGGCTTGATGGTATCTATTTAGCTTCAAGTGCAGTAAAATAATATTTTCTACCTATTATTTACAAGAAGTTGTTACTTTTAGGACAAAAGACACTTTAGGGGTTGTGGTTTTTTTTCTCTCCTCTTTAGAGACAGCGGTTGGGTACCCCCATTCCTTGCTTAGGTCGGTGCGTTGTGATAACCTGTGTGAGGAGAGAAGCAGCTGAGTGATGGTGATAGAGATCGAGATAAAAGATACAGCGGCGGTTTTACTGATGAGTCACTCCTGCTGCTGTCCTGGCTTGAGGTGTTAACTAGGGCTGGACGAATGGAGGTAGTGAAGGAGGCAGGAGGATGGAAAAATGAGGGAAAAAGGGAGGGAAAAAAAACACTGATTCCTCAGGGTGCTGCCATGCCGCTTCACGTCTTTATCAGTCCTTATCTAATAGGTGTCTGAAATGTATAGCTGTCTCATGTTTCACTCTGGGAACCTCACCTGTATCTAGCATCTATTGCAGGCTGACTTGGTGCTGATGTCACAGGGAGCTCCTCGCTGAGAGCACAGGCTATGCTATCAGGCTCAACATTACAGTGGTCCCCCTTTGTTTTCCACAGTGAATGGAGTCATCGTTAGGTGGTTTGCAGTAATGTTGTGAAAGCACTATTTTTTTTTTGACATGATTCCCTTCTGGGAATGTTTCACCTGTTCACTGTTATGAATCTGAGCTTTGGATATGTGTTTCCTTGAAATATAAATAACTCTTCTTCCTAATGTGATCTGACTGTTCTTTAGCCAGAGGGCCTCCTTCTTACTTGACACTTCAGCATCATGTAGAAACATCCTGGATGTAATTTAGATGGGATACAGATTTACAAAAATATGTCTGACATAATCATGATGAAATCAGATGTGCCCCTCAAAATGCAGCCTGCTGGACACATCAATTACACTGACATCCTGACATTTAACATCTTCCTTATAGCTGCTTTCTGTCAGGGCTGCCAGCCACCTGTTTGACATCCACATGCTGGTTGGATTCACAAATGGATATACTGTATGTCCATTACAGGACTTTGACATGAATAAATGTTTATTTAAGCCCTTTCCAAACTAGTAGATGCAATGCTTATCAAGTCTGTCAGTGTAAGCTGTTGTGACCAAAACAGAGAAACAGGCTGTATCAACTTTTGGTAGAAAAACATCCATGAAAATGTTTTGATGCTCCAGATTAAATTGATTGGTGCTAATGTTGTTAGCAAGCTAGCTTGCATCATTTGGAGAAAATGAAACTGTTGTGTCTTTGGGCCTAAATGTCAAACAAACACTCTTGAGTCTTTGTCAAGAGTGTCAGTACTTCACTGTCTTGCATACTGCAAATGTTTCATTACTAGTCGTGTATTTTGTGAGGCTGTAGCGTTTTGGTATTTCATACCTTTTAAAGATACTTTAATAATGATTAGGATGCTTTGTGATAATTGAATCATATGGCAATCTGTAGCTGAGAGGGGGGACACTGTAGGGAACGACTGCTCAGATCTTACCACGTACTGATGTGCAGAAGCTATTCAATCTGCTTGCCTGCAAGAAGAGACAGAGAACTTCATCTATGTCAACATCACTTAGGATTCCAGTATTTTGACATTTTGTTGTTTGCCAAACAGAGAAGGAAGAGAGAGATGTGTAATTTAAAAAAGGTTGAGATGTGTGAAACACAAGAGACGGAAGAAAAGAAGCAAGTCAAAGTGAAGTTATGACAAGTAAATAAACAGTTCAATAACATTTTCTTCCCACGAGTGTACTTGATTGAAGGCCCTTTAATGTCCATTTATACATGCAAATAACTCCCAGTAGAAGACTCATTCAGCACCTTCACAGTAACAGCCATTCATAAGAACAAAGACTGAACCAAGAAGGTGGAAGAGCACTGCTGGGAAAGCGGCGTAGCACTGTGTGACTTCTGGCTGTCACCCTTGGCAACGGCCCTTTCCTCTCCTTTTTGACACACTGCCAGGGTGTCCATTGGCTTGTCACTTGTTCAGACCTCCTCCCTCCCTCCCTCCATTACTCCGTTCTTCCCGAGGCCACAAGACCAGCCATGTCGAGGTGCAACGCACTGATTGATGCGCGTGACACATGCTTCCGGGAGCCTCCGTCATCTGAATTGTTTCTATTTTTGACACAACAAATGCAAAGGTGACATAGTGAGGAGGAAAAAAAATTCACATTGTGTTTGGTGGCTCTCAATTAAAAAAGCTCTCCACTGCAGTGTTTACAGTTGCGTACTGCTATTGAATTCATAATTGACAGTAATTATATCAGTCATTGGCTTGCTCACACGTTTATATTTAATTTCTCTAATCAATTCCATATCAATGATGATTGAAATTGTGTTTGATTACTGTTGTAAGACTACACAGATAAATATAACACATTTTCTCTCCCTTCCCTGCTCACATGTCATATTTTATCTCCCCTTTTCTCACTCACTATTTTCGTCCCCATCTCCTCGCTTCTCTTTTTGGTCATTTTTCTGCTGTCTGTCTTGTTCCGCTCACTCCATCTCCCCGGCAAAGAGGAAGAGCGGGCAGTATGAGGCGAGCATGTGAGTGAATAATGGAAGAGGCGAGCTTCTCCCTAACAAGGTGTGTTTGATGGCTGACCCAGGCCCTGTATGTGTGTGTGTGGTCAAGGTGTTCTCCCATTCCCATCCATTATTCAGTGTCATGCCTTTTTCCGGCCCTACCACAAAACCCTTTCAGATCATAGCACCTGGGAATCAAATGTTAATAGACACCCTCACACATCACATCACAGCCATAAATGCTCGACACATACACACACTAGAGCTAGTATGATTGACATGACATGACATGACATGACATGACATGACATGACGGCTTTGTTGCCCTTTTGCATCATTAATGGTCTTACAACAGGCTTGACTGGTGTTTTTTTTTTCAATCTCAGCACATGACTGTGTACAGTTAAAAGGGTGAGTTAGGGAGTTTCTCTCAGTTCAGCTTCATTGCCCCTCGTGTTCTGTTTTTATATATAATTTGGCTTACCTTATTGCAGCAAGCAGATTTATGGAGAGTCTCAATACTAGTGACCCACTTGGAATATGTACATGAATGCACGGAAAAGCCAGACGTCTAAGTTTGCCACCAGGACTGAAGCAAAACACACACTTGTTGATCAGAGAAGATTAGCTGAGCATTAGCTGAGCACAGTGCGAGTGTGATGTGGTATTTGACTCTATAGGGACATTATTGGTGTTTGATTTTAGTAGTGTAGTTTTGTGCAGTGATAAATAGGTAGATGATTAGTGAGAGAGTGCTGATTATTTCTGGTTCTCATGGGCACACTGTATCATTGTGATCTTCGGGAGTGTGGCAGGAATCTGTTTTTATGGAGGAAGTAGTTAACTGATTAAAAAAAAAATGCTAATTTAAGGCATTTGTTTGTTTCAAAAGTGATTCAGATTCAGCAAATGTTTAGCAGTGTATTCCTTTGTATGTACTGTATAATGTTCTAGTTATCTTTATGAATAGAGTAGAGCTGAAACAGTGAGGCCAATGGCATAAATGTTGTTCTTGTTCCTACAGTACATCACACACAACTCAACAGAGAAATCAAACACATGAAAGCAGCAGCTTTATTAGAGTGAACACCTATGTAGATGATGACATGAGATAGTGACAAGTCCCCCCTACAGACATAAATCAAGTATATAGAGGGGTGAAGTCCTGCTCTATGTGATGGATCACAATGGCATGCTATTTTTTAAAAGGATTGTTCATGCAGTTTGAGGAACTGCAGGTTTTGGCACTTGGTCTTGCAGCCCTGGAGGTTGGTCTGCTTGGTCTAGAGAGAGAAATGGCAGGTCTTTGTATCGCTTCATGGAAACCAAGGAGCAATAATGAAAATACTCATTACCGCATACCTAGGGGGTAAAAAATGCTCTTGTGATTACCATAAGTTACTTACATCTTCACATCACATTATCTTTGTTCGTAGTTGTGGGACTTCTCTGCTAGCAGATTTATTTGCCCAATAGTTAGAAGGTTTTGATCCACACACAGAATCCAGTCAAACCAGTCTCTTGAAAAACTTCCGGAATGCTCTCATCCTCCAGGAGCTTCCCTCGCCGTTTCCCCAACGCTGACATGTAGATGTATGTGTGTCTCAGTGGGATAAGTGATGAGATGTGTGAAATATGCCTGCCACCCTCCCCCAGCCTCCAGGCTTCCCTCGTGCTCCACAATACAGAGACACTGGAAGAGAGAGAGTGCTTAGTTTGATGTTTTTTTGGTTTTGGTTTTAAACAGCCAAGCCTGAGCCAAACACTCACCAATGAAGAAGAAGAGGAGGAGGGAAAAGGAAATCCTCCCGGCCTCAGCTAGCATTAGCCTGGAGAAGAAGAATAAATACCCAACCGACTGTGTGTGTCTGTGTGTACACGTGTGAGCTCTGTCAGTAGGAAGCTGCAATGTAATTGCTGACACTGTCCAGAGGATTGAATGTAATGAAGGTAGCTGCTTACAGGCTTCTTCATTAGTGCAGCTGGGCCTGGGGCACTCCCTGTATGTGTGTGTGTGTGTGTGTGTGTGTGGGCATGTAAAACTCGGCATCTTGGGAAATAAGAGGAGTCGAATGGTTTTGCACACATTCATATGCACGCACATACACACATGTATTACCACTCAGACACACACATTAAGGAACACATCAACAAACACTAGCAGCATGTGAAATGTGTTGATTTTAACTTTAGAGTTTCTTTCCACTGTAGTTCTCATCAACACTTTTTCTTATCATGTGTCTTGATATATAACATAATATCCTTCTCGTATATCAGTAGAAACACGACACTGTATTTTTGAGGAGGTTGGGAGGGATGCAATGGACTGAGTGTTACAACTAATAGTTATTCAGAATCATTTCTGAAATGAATCAAAAAGTCACAAAACAAAAATCTCCACCCAAAGACGTTCAGTTTACATTTTATATTAGACAGAGAACAGCCGCTCAAGTTTCAGCCCAAAAACAGCAGCAGTGCTGAACAAGTGCACAAACTGGTAGTAGTAGTTGTTTGTTCTGTTGTGCTTGTGTGAATTCGTGTATGAATTTGCAACTAGCTGGCTCCACGCTCTTGCAGGTGCACGCATCTGCCTGTGACTGCTAACCTATAGGAGGTGGTGACGGGAAATTTCTCCTATAAGAATCAACAGTTGGAGCCTCAGCTTCATCCTGCGGCGTGTGGTACTGCACACTTTCGGGAGCTGAAGAGTTCCACTTTGCTCTGTTCCGCTGATTTCACGATGATTGTTGGCACAATGTGCTAAAGTCGCAGCTGTGCTGATCAGGCTTTTGTTTTGGCTTTTCAGAAGTATGGCTGGCATGAAATGGGATTTGTGGGCAGAGAGCTGAGGCTGGTCATGGGGAGGGCAGCCGGTAGACCAGACGATGATGAGACGCCATCTTTGCCACATGGGGACTCTGTGGAGATTCAGTTTAGATTAACTTTCCACTTAGTGAACAATGTGCCACTTACAATATGGCCGTGTCTTCGACTCCAGAAATTGGCCTGACAGCTGCACCTCTTGAGACATGTTTGTCCTAATCAGGGTTTGGGGTTGTGGTTGTGCATTTGCTCTGCCCATCAAATTATTTCCCCTGTTCAGCATGAGTGTGTCCCTTTTGCTTTGATCGGGAAGCAGGCATTGATTTTGTGAATGGCCATCTGTCAGCCTAACCTTGACCTGCAACACTGACTGCAGGCACAACGTAACCCTTGGCCTCCATTTATTCCTCGCTCTGCCTCTGTTCTTCTCTCTCTTCCTCTCTTCAAATAAGACATCACAGAGGAGCAGAGAGAACATTAAGCTTCCTTTATGAAGACCAATCAATACCTGATCCGATTAGGCCCCAGCATATAAGTTTCACTACAAACCCTGAAGAGCCACAGCACTAATGTTAATATCTATTTCAGAGACAAACCGCTCTGTAGCCCTCCATCGTCAGTCATGTTGAGTAAAGTGTAATTCAGGAGGTGTGTTTTTTCCATGCAGATTTACACAGCTTGTCTAAACTGGAATCAGTAGGAGAGCTTTGGTTGGACTCATGCTACTCTGGGTTTCCCTGCATCAGCAGCTTGCAGGAGGAGGAGGAGGAGGGAGGGGGGGGGGAGATGAAGGGATATGGAGGCAGAAGAGGGGGAGAAGGGGGAAGCTTCTAAAGGGAGGTATCAAAAATGTGCAGCTATATTGATGCCAGTGTAAGCATTTCTATTGAAATCAATAGAGCTGCTCTCAAACTCATTTTGGCTTCTAACGAGAGAGTGAACCTTCAGTCATAGATAACACACACAGAAGCAGAGCTGTGCACTTATTGTAGGCAGGAAGACGTTCGTATTTCAGTTAGCCTTAGCTTTCTGTAAGCAAGTCAAAATTAAAGGGGCAGTTCACACTGTTCTTTGCTCAGGTTGTATAATGATTTCTGCTTGCACACATTTGTGCAGGTTCCATTTTAGGTTTCCCATTTTTATAGCTCCACTCCAGCTACAGTCCTCTGTGCTCTTCATCAGATTGTGATTTTGTGAGGGGATTTCTTTAAACATGGCACAGATGTTCATTTTAGATGGATAAACTGATGATTTTAGTGAATCACAGCCAAAGGTCACTGTGACCTCACAAGACATTCCATACATTAATCATCATTAAACTTAATGGTCAAAGGTCAACTTCACTGCATCCATATAGTGCTATCATTAGAAAAATCTAATCTAGGAGACAAACCCTTGTCTCCTTTTGAGAATTTTAAAATTGTCAGTATTTCCCACCAAAAGTAATTTTCAGTATTTCCACTTCTTTCCTAACAAAAGCCTCCAAACCTCTTTCTGAATCTTTGACAGTTCATTTTTGGATATTGGTGCCAGCTATTATACATTTTTTTCCTATGAGACAGGCTCCAACAGTTCATGCTGCTTGTGTCAGCTACAAGTTGTGACAACTAAAAAAGGCTACAAACAAAAGATGATACAGCCCTTTGAGTTGTTTTGGGCTGACAGAGTTTATTTATAATTTCAGTTACTCCTAAAAGTTGAAAGCTAAATCTAATCAGATTTCAGAAGGAACTTATGAAAGGATCCACATTTTGATTAGATAAAAAATTATTGAACTTCAACCCTAGTGGGAGATTGTGAGAGACAAAATTACACTCACTGTGGACATTGTTGTCAGTGGTCTCCTGTGTGGCGATGGTGACCAGACATGCAGGATGAGGGTCATCTTCAGAGCATTG
The DNA here is from genome assembly GCA_036025115.1 of Ambassis agassizii. Taxonomy (NCBI): domain Eukaryota; kingdom Metazoa; phylum Chordata; class Actinopteri; family Ambassidae; genus Ambassis; species Ambassis agassizii. Next base: position 765 of record JAVQJX010028032.1, on the reverse strand, counting down.
TGGGCAATTCAATTCCACTATTCCACCATGATGTAAAAGGACCATTCAGGAGTATGGTACAGAATAAGTGCAAGGCCGATGTGTTTTTTTTTCTTTCTCAGACTGTGTATGAAATGTACACAGGTCACAAACTTTTTAAAGTGCTATTAGTCAAAATCTATCTTTGTTTTTACCATTTTTGTCATCAACTGTAAATGGCATCTGCTATGGGTTAGATTGTATGGCATGTATTGCTTATATATTACTCATGCTGAAAACATACAGTCCACATTAGTTTGTGTGTCTGTGTGTGTACAAACAGCTGTTGAAAATGCCACTGAAAGCTGACTTGCCGTAGGGCCTCTGCAATCGAAATGTCATGCTACACAGGGGGGAAAAAAAAAAGCTGCCATAGCTCGTTCCCTAACAACCACCACACACACACACACGAACACCCGCCCTCCCAACCTTCATATGCACACGTGCATTCTTGCCTGCCTATATGATAATGCCGAGCCACAGACACATTCATCACCCCTGTTGTCATTAGAAACAAGCCTCATTATACTCCAAGTGTGTGATTTATGATTAATATTCGCAAGAGGTGTGGCGGATCGTCAAGCCTCACAAATCCGTTAATTTCATTGAACAAAAAAACATAGAGGAAGATGGAAGCAGTTGGGGGGGGGGGGGGGGGCTGCAGGGGCACACCAGTCATGGCGTGGGAACTGAGATTAATGACAAAGAAAGTTTAAATAAGGGTGACATAAACAAGGTCCCGGTATC
>JAVQJX010028007.1:0-10595 GCA_036025115.1 Ambassis agassizii | reverse complement strand
ATTATGAAAAGGTTGAAACTCCAATTTCAGCATCCGTTTATTTCATCTTTAGATACTTGAGGTTCAAGGTGACTTTGAACTCTCAACAACAACAAACAACAGCTCTGTTGTAATTAAAGCTGCACTTCAGTGATAATGTCTCACAGAGGCACAGCGTTCAATATGAACATGGTGAAAACTGAGTAGACTTAATATTCATGCACCTCTATAATATTCATAACAGCATGCACCTGCCCAAAAGGAGGTGAGTTCAGGATCACCTGCCCAGTGGATCTGCTGTCCCTTTACTCTTTTCATTAACTGCTGAATTCACTGGCTTTCAATAGGCTCTTTCAGTGTGTCATGCTACACCACCATTGAGCTACAGCTACGTTGCCACCCATCTTTCTTAATGGGGACTGGAGACCGTGGAGCTGCCTTGTTGCCATGGCAGCAAGAGCTTTCACATTCTCCCCACATAGTGTGGAGTATGCATGTTGTTCCTTCCAAACTGGAGCGCGCCGCGGCAGAGACAGGTCTGCTCTGTCAGACAGGGCAGAGCCAGGGTTATTTACCTCCTGCTCTGATACCAAATGCCCTCCTAATCCCACCACCTACTCTCCACTTTCCATTCACTGTTTTACTAATGCATAGAATTTCCCTGTGACTCTCTCTCACTATGAACTTCGCTCCAACATGTTCTTTCTCTTTCTTTGAGCTTTGTTGTTATTATTCACTGGGACATTGTTGTAGTGTGGAGACTGGTGGAAACTGTCTCTATAAGGTCAACTCATGGAGAGTCTGGCATTTAAAGTGTGTTTCAGCTGCAGTTTTGAAAGGTATTATTAAATGTAGTGCCTATAATAATATGTTAGGGGTCCTGTACTAGTCCAGGATGACATCTTGTCACCTGTGACTGGCTATAGCCTTGGTGTAACCAAGGGATGAATGGATGGAGAGAGTATTTCATCTTTCTAAAAAAAAGAAGAAAAAAAGTAAAAATATTTGAGTGCTCAGTGACCCATTGAACACATTTTACAGTAAGCATTAATGTGTACTAATGTTTAATTTGTGATTGCAGTTATGAATTAAAAAGCTAAACACCCCATCTTTATGCAGGAGGAAGAATAAGAAGCAAATTCTCCACTGAAATCCAACTTTAAAGGCCCTTTATTTGGAGTAGTTTCCACTCCACTACTTTTTATTAAATCATAATTTTACTGACACTAACGCATTGCTAGAGTATTGGGTTGTTGCTGTTTTACAACACTCTACTACTTCTTGTTCCAAAAAAATATGAGTTGATTACTGCAAAGGACTCTTCTGTTTCCCTTCCTGCATCATCCATGCTCCCTGTGCTGTGTGTATGAGGACCAGTAGTGTTACATGTCTGGACATGTCTCCTGCATTAGAGGACGCTCACTTAGCTGCAGTAAGTGTATGGTGAGGATGGGGGTAATGATGCTTGGATAATTGTTTTGCTTGACACACAGCTATTTCAAGGTAATATGATTCATGTCTTCAGATTTGTGTGAGATTTCAGAAAATTGTTGAGCTCCTCTTTGAACTGTGTGTGGACTTTGTGTTTTGCAGCTTATCAGTGAAGCCCATGCAGTGTTTTAACCTGCAGGAACTGTAGCCCGCTTCAGTTATTAAATGGTGTTTTTTTTATATGCAGGAAGCTAGTGAGAATGGGTGTGTGAGTAAGGCCGTGTGTATATGGACATCTGTGTGTTTAAAAATGGAGGAATGTCAACATAATGCAATGTTTATTTGGTGAGAAAGTGGAGCGCTGCTGTTGCTGCTATTACTGCTGCTCGACCTATAACCATTGTTACCAGTAGTTTTACTGCAAGAACCAGCAGCCTCCAGTAATGTTATGCTTTGAGCACTCCCTCTCATGTGTGCACACAGAGGAATGTAGGGTAACACTTGTAGCATATAGGCCAGCAAAACCGCTCCATCAGGTTGGACCACAGTAATCAGCATCCAGCAGTATCCTGACATATCTGTAAAGATGTTGACAAAGATTCTGTGTTGTAGATTTCCCCCCCTGTACACAGATGCAAGGGGGAAGTCTTTGATCAGGCTGCAAACAGGAGGAGAGGGGTGACAGTTCTGTTTCCTCACGTAGTCTCACTCTTCATCTGCTCTGTGCACTGAACATTTTCTGCTCCGCACACCTCAAACTAGATTTGTGAATTCTCAGAGGAAAGCTTATTTCAGCTCACTTGGCTAACATTAATTCCAACCTTCAGTGTATAGTGAGCCATCTCAAGCCAAGGAAACTGCAATCTCTTATAGATGCCTCGCAGAAGGGTTTTGTCGTGTTGCTTTTCCATTTTCCCTTGCATATAGTGGGCGATAGTATACTTCCCAGAGGTTTATACTGGCTTGGCAACGTCTTTGTAGAAATCTGAGTCACAGTAGGAAGATGAAGCTGAAAGACACACAGCACATGTTTTTTCCTTCTCAGTTTCAACAGCTGGGGAAACAGTTTAGTATGTGACACATGTGTGTGCGTGAGAATGTGTTCATTGGTCTCTTAGCTTCCTGCAGCTTGCAGCAAACAACAAAAAAAGTCAAGTCCTGCATACAAATGTACAACATTCATGCATGCACTTCTGTACAGCAGTGCATCTGGATATGTTAATGACATCTTTTTTTCCAGGATACACCCACAAGAAAGTCAAGAATCCTGCTTCCCAAGAGTCCTTTCTGAGTGTGGGCTTGTTGTAGCAGCAACATTATGTGACTTGTTGTACTCTTTGTGGCCGCAGCCGAGGAGAAGGGGACGTTTGTCTCACCTGCACAGGAGCAGATAGCTGGAAATAATAGCTGAGAAGATGCCTGTCTGCAGCCAGCTTTTTGTCTGCAAGCTGCACAGGATAAGGAGGAGGAGGAGGAGGAGGAGAAGGCCTATGCTGGGTGAGGAGGGCCTCAGTGCCAAGTCACTGGGTGGGTGGGGGGTGTTTTTATCAGTGCTGCCTGCCTGCATGCTCTTAGGGGAATATCTCTGGGGAGACCTATGGCGGGTTACTCTGAGTCACTGTGCAGCCGAACAGAGGCTGAGAATGTAATTGTAGGGCAGCTCACAGAGGGCAGATTAGGAGGAGATTTGTCTATACAGAGAGCAAATGCATATGAAACTGAACAAGAGCGAAGTGATGCATTAACACAGCTTTAAGGTGCTAACACACAGAGCAATTTAATCCCCCTGCCAGTCTGTGCGCATGCATATGTGCCTCTGTGTACATGCCAAGTTGTTCACATTCATGCAGTATGTCTGTCTGAGCAAACCCTTCCTGATTCTCCAGCTCTCTCTCTCACACGCTCTCTCTCCTCCCTCACCCTCCGTCTGTTGCTCCCTCCCCCTCCTTCTCTCTCTGTGTGAGCGTAGTCTGGGCGCTGAGCCAAGTAGAGTGTGTTTTTTTGAATGAATACCTGATGCGGCTGATGAGGCTGGCTGGGGGAGGAGCTGTGTCAGTGGAGTACTGAGAGAGAGAGAGAAAGAAAAGAGGAGGGAGGGAGGGAGGGAGGGTGAGAGGGAAAGGGAGAGAGGCAGAAACACACACACACACACAGAGCCAGAGAGAGAGAGAGAGAGAGAGAGAAGCAACCAGGCAGAGAGGGAGCTGGCGGTCTGGTGGCCTTGCATAACACACGTTGGAGCAGCCTTGCACGCAGGTCTTGGTGTGAGCTCCAGCAGTGGGGAACTTCCTTTACCATCAGCCCGTTGCAAGGGCAGCTTAGAGGCACCAAACCCGGAATCTACACAGAGAGGAAGGCAGAGCTGGAGCTGCTACAGCACGGGCTCCAGCCAGGAGAGGAGAGCGGCACAAAGGAAGAGATTCAGGAAGAGGAGTCCTAGGAAACACGTCTCCAACACACACACACACACACACACAGTGACAGGCAGGAAAAAACCTTGGACATGCTCTGCAAGCAGTGGCTGTGGTGAGCTATTCTTAGTTCTTTAACCAGAGGAGGGGATGGGGAGGGGGGGGGGGTCTTTTCATGTTGATTTGTGGCATAGTAGTATTTGCTGTCCTGCTACTACACTCATGCGCTCTCACTGTCATCCTAAAGCCTACTAAGACTACAGCCACAGCATCTGTTACCCTGATCTGTCCAGCTGTAGGACTGACCCTGTTTGTTTGTACTTGGGTGCTTTGCTGCTGAGTGCCTGGATTCACGTCTTCTGCTTGTGTATGTTGTGATGCGTGTGTGTCAGGCAGTGATGCAGAACTCTAGAGTCATTGTGAAGACAAACAGCCTGAACACCACTGCCTGTTCTTACTGTCTGCTTTAGTCTACCACACGCCCGGTCCGCCTCTTAAAGGCATAGGCACCCCTGTTGTACAGAGAAGGGACAGTAAAATGGCTCTTTTGGATATTAGAAAAAGCCCTACACAGTATTGATCTGCTTTAAGCAGCTGGGTTGGCGAGGTGGTTGAAATGAGGTCCTGTTTATATGCAGCGAATCACACATGACCGCACGTACATATTGTCTACCAGTACCTCCCCCTCTGTTTCATGCCAGAGTCAGATTGATAATGATGTTTTTGTTTGCTATATATAGCAATTTGCTGTACAGGGCATTCACTGTGTATCTATGACTGGTCTAGCAGAATGTATAACAGTCTTGACAACAGGTCTATCTCCACAGGGTCATTGTATCAATATTTTTGCATTGGAGCTAAATCATTTGGTTGCATCTCTGCATAACCCTACTGCAGAGATGTTGTTGCTGAGGAGCTGTGATCAATGCAAGGAATAAATAGTCGGTCTGGATGCATGAGAAAAAACTCAGTGGGGGAGGAAGTGGGGATGGGGGGGGGGATGTAGGGACTTGAGGAGATGGCAACTGCTGCATAACAGAAGAGATGTAACTCTGCTGGGGGGCCTCTCACCTGGAGACAGCATTAGAGAGCAGGCTCTGAGGCAGACACACACTGCTGCACAAACCTATTTCTGTGCTTTGTGTAGTCGTTTTTGCGTGGGAGTATGAGAAAGGATCACATGTAAGGCTGGCTCCATAACTCTGTCTGAGCTGATGAGCCGAATGGAGAGCTCCGTACATGTCTTAGAAGTATCAGTCCCGGAGCCAAGGTAGTGATTCAGGGCTCCCATGCTGTGTGGTTCGGTGTGTCAGTCATGTCTTGAAAACTCGCCTTTGTTCTCCATAGTATCACATAGGCCTTATGTTTGTTGGTGTCAGTGTTCTAATAATAGGCTGACACTGGAAAATCTAGAGAGGCTTTTGGCTGCTGAGCTGTGCATGTGTGTGCCGTGAGTGTCCAGGATAGGAGAGACACCTTTCTGTTATGTGAAAACTAATGCTGTATTCGACAAATCAGAGCATGCTGGCTTTGTCTTCCACTGCTGCTATAATAATAGGAGGTCCTTGTGCTTCAGATGTGATGTCATTACAGTGTTGACACGGTGTTGCTGAGGTGGGGTTGTTGCCACTGAGCGATGCTGCACAGCGGAGCTCAGACTGTAGCGGCGGTTGTGTTGCTGATCGGGGATCTCTCAGTGAGGTGGGGGCAATGGCGCTCTGATGCTGCAGGCTCTGCTCAATGTGGGTCAGGAGAAGCAGCACTCTGTCTTCTTCCCTGTTCTCCCTCCTTCTTCCCCATTCCTAATCTCCTTTCTCGCCTCTCTCTCTCTCTCTTTTCCCCCTTGCTCCCTTTCCTCCTCCACATACTTGTGTCTGTCATCTTACGTTGCCTTTCTCCCTCTCCACCCCTTCACTCCTCTCTTTCTGTTTCTCTCCATCTCTGCTGCTCTCCTCCTTTGTTACATCTGGTAGATCTACCAGGCTGCTTAGATAAATTGCACAGAGGCGTTTTTGAATGACCTTGTCAGTGCCAGTGTTGGAGGAAGATTTGTCTGAACAGAAAATTACCAAGATTGCTTTGTGTGTTTTTATTTATTTATTTTCTTTCCCCCCTCTGTCTTTATGTAACACGTCTATGGTTGCCTGCTGTAGTATAATAAAAAAAAAAAACACAGATTGTCAAATAGTGTTGCTCCTCTGAATGGAATGTAGGGGGAGATCATGTAGTCCATTTGAGAGGCGCCTTTGGCTAATGAACAACTCAGAGTCCTGTGCATTGACCCACAGATAAGCTCGCAGGGGAAAAAAGTCGCTTTGAAAAAGAAACTGTGAGAAAAATGAGCTCATGGGAAGCAAATAGCTGTGTTGATGTTGTTTGAATGAATGAATATGGTGAATATAGTTTGTGTTTCCACAATCATTAGAGAGTGTGTGCATGTTACAGCATTTAATGTAGAGAGTCAGCACTCCCTAACATGAGACTAATTCTTTTTCTATCTTGTTAAACTTAAGGTTATTATTTTAAAGCAATAAAGCCCTTTTATGGTTTTTGCAGAATCTTTCTTAATCAAATTTAAAGCCATTTTTTCACTTCATTTTTACAAAGTGCCCATTGACCCAGAGTTCCTCTCTGGAGGTGGATGCTAGATTTGCAGTGGCCCAACTGACTCAATACATGGTTGTGGGACTATTAAGGAAAAAAAACAGAAGCTCCTCTGAGGCTGTTTCTATGCAATGTTATGCCTTCAGTCTGCTCTGCCTTCATACACAGCAGCACACACAGATATAAATGGTGGAGTTCAGAAAACTCCTGGTGTTGAAAACATAAGAGAAACACAATTCCAAAAATGACAACACACAACATTATACTTTCCTACGTCTCATGCAGCATTACTCATGGATTGGAAGATTATGGTTAGTCCATGTAGATCCTAAAGGGAAATCTTTGGAGTTACTCTTTGAGAGACATGTACATAGAGCTACATGTTGTGTTCAAGCACATGAGAGAAACACAAACAAGTACCACCAAGTGGTAAAAAATGACTCTCATAAAAAACAAACAAAAAAAGAGTGAAATATTTTGGTGTTTGCAGTCTTGAAGGACCGTTCTGAGAATACGGTTCATAAACAGAAGCTGTGCTCACCGAGCTACCTCTGAAGTGCAATTAGACTAATGAGACTGAATTGAATTTTAAATTATGTCAAGTAAAGTCAAGTTTGTTTATATAACCCAAATGCTGGGGAGGAGATGAAACAGGGCCTGAGTATCTGACTTCAGTTTCTTTGTGCCTTCAGATTCCTGTTGCTGTGGGGAGCAGTGCATCTGTCAGAGATGATTCCTCATGAAGTCTATGGAGCTCATTTGGAGAGCTGGAGTGACTCCATCTTCTCTGGTGTGAGATCTAGAGCTGTCCAGCAGTGAACACAAAGCGAGCCTGATCGCACAAAGAGGCTGGCCCCTGCTCATATCCGCTGAGTGCAGGTGAGAAAGAAGACCTGGAGGAACACTAAAGTACTGGGGAATATTTATACCACAGTGGCACAATGAAAGCCAACCAAGAGCGGAGTAATGGATGCCTGCCTCCTAAGAAGCGTGAGATCTTGGCTCTGGAGCAGAGGCCTGTGGTAGTAGCCACAGCAACTCCTCCCGCTGTAGTGGCCGCTGATAGTCCCCACACAGAAAACCTAGCCTGGCTGGCCAGTGTAGCTAGTGAACGCTGCAAGTCAAGGGAAGCAGAGAGTCCAAGGTGTCCCGTCTCCTCCTCTTCCTCCTTTTCTCCTTCCACTTCTATACCCTCCTCAGCCACACCTCTGTCAGCAGTACCCCTGGCCTCTCTGCCTGCAGTTTACCCCACAGCCATTCCCCAACAAGCTGGCACTATCCAGTTTGCTCAGCTGGGACCAAATGTTCAGTTCATCAGCTCTGGTCCTTATGCTGGGTACATCTCGTCTCACATCATCACAACCAATGCTAGTCCCGCACCTAACAGCTCTGCCATAGCAGGACAGCGCTCCCAGCTGGATGGTTACACCACAGCTCTGATCTCCCCCAATACCAAAGGAGAGCAGCAGTTTCAGATAGGGCTCTCCCCTACAGAACTGACCCCTGTTTCACTACCAAGCTCTCCTCAAGTCACCAGCCAGTACATCCATCTGGACGGCAGAACGCCTCTGACTGTCAGCGGAAATGCTGTCACCTCACCCACGGCCCACCTCCAACTTCACCCTCACACAGCCGTCCTCCCCCAGACGCTCACACTTGCCCCTTCACAGCTAGTGGTTCAGTATGCAGATGGCTCAACTGGAAAGAAACCAGAAGGACATGCTAAGGCTGTGCTGAATGGGGAACTGGAAGTGGTCAAACAGGGAAAAGCCTCCAGTCAGCCAGCAAACCATCAGCAGGTCCAGAGCTATGAGGCCAGACATATCCTCCTACCTGCAGAATATAGCCAAAACCCTACAGGGCTCCAGACCTCCTTGGTACTTGTGGCCCAGCCCAATCACGGAGCTGAACATGAGCCCAGTTCAAATAAGATCTCCTTGGTCCAGACTGAGAAAGGGGGCATTTGTTTGGGGAAGCCTGAATCCAGATCCTCCTCTTTCACCTCCCTTTCATCCTCAGAGGTGGTGAAGTCTGTTGCTCCTCATACAGTCATTCAGACCACACTGCCCCCCGAGGAGCTGCCAGCCAGCCTTTACTCCACCACACAGCCTCCCATCATTGGCTACATCACAAGTTCAAACCAGCATGCCGTTAGCTACCACGCAGCACTACCACAGCACCTAGTCATCCCAAGTGGCCAGTCGCTCCTCATCCCAGTCAGTGGTACCAGTAATGGCACAGAAATGGAGGTGAGCCGCACTGTCAGCGCTCTGACTGCCACCACTACACCTCAAATATCCACCGCCATGCCGCATGCCTATCTAGCTACTGCCCTGTCCAAATGTGAGGCACTGGGGCCGGATGGGAATCAACCACCACCTGCTGCTGCTGTACAGGCTCCAGCATTACCAGCACTGCCCTCAAACCCGGTTCCTGCAGTGGTGACAGCTCCCTCCCCAATGCCCACTCCGGCTGCCACTCCTGCTCCTGTTGCCATCCAAGCCCCCCCTTCCATTTCCTGTTCCTCTTCCCCTGTGGCACTTCCTCCTTTCTTCATGCGGGGCTCCATTATCCAGCTGGCTGATGGAGAGCTGAAACGTGTGGAGGACTTGAAAACAGAGGACTTTATTCAGAGTGCTGAGATTAGCAGTGAACTGAAGATTGATTCCAGCACTGTGGAACGCATCGACAGCGGGCAAAGTCCTAATGCTGTGGTCATACAGTTTTCTGTGGGAGAGCTCAAAGCACAGGTAAGATATCTCTAATTTTTATCTTTTTAAAGCTATTTAAAATGTCAAATTCTCTTTATCTGGAGAATTTGACATCTCAAGTCTTGAGCACCCTCTAGTGAAACTGTCTGCTGAGCAGAAGTGGATATAACTCTGACAGTGCTTTTAGCTGCAGAGAGAGGTTCAAATTTCACCTGTAATGTAGAGCTAAATTACTTTTATACGCACAGAATTGCACTAATAATGCTGATGGCTTACTTCTATTCAAGTGCCCCAGTAAGCCATGACAGTGTTACAGACACACATCCTCTCTCTGAAATACCCTGTGTGTGTCGTATAAAGGCATCTCACAGATTCAGATTTCCACTACACAAAAAAAGAATTTCCAATAACAGGACAATGCAAGAAAAATAAGCGATCAAATACAAATTGTTTGTTTGATTTACAGGTCAATGTTAACTGACCTCTCTGGCCATACAAATTCTACAGATTCTTGCTTTGAATGTTAACTGTGTGTTTTGTACGGTGTCCATCCAGGTGTGTGTGGAAGTACTGGTGGAGTACCCTTTCTTCGTCTTTGGCCAGGGTTGGTCTTCATGCTGCCCAGATCGGACCACACAATTATTTGAGCTGTCCTGCGCTAAGTTGTGTGTGGGTGACGTGTGTGTGTCACTGACACTCCGCAGCTTGAGGAATGGTTCGTTAGTGGACAGCCAAAATTTGGGGTCCAAACTGAAGACCAGTCATCTGCCAGACTCCTGTCACTCTGTGGATCCCATTGTAAGAAACAATATGAGTCCAAACGCTACTGCAGGTCCTAACAGTGGTCTCCTCATGAAAGCCTCCAGTGCAGACAGGCTGGAGAGGCCGCAGGTCACTGGACCAGAACCAGAACTACCAGCAGATCTCGGATCAGTTCCAGGATTGGCAGACGGGAACTACAGAGCTGGACCAATGCTGGCAGCTTCAGGGACCAGAGAAGTAAGACAGGAGCCATTGAAAACAGACACGTCTGCCCTCTCTAAACCACACTATGGTGATGCAGAGAGATCCACAGTCCGTAAGAGACGCTGGTCAGCGCCGGAGCGAGACCAGACTGAGAGAGCAGAGGATGAGCCTCCTGTGACTCTGCCCAAACCCTCCTTTATCCCTCAGGAGGTCAAAATCAGCATAGAGGGCCGCTCCAGTACTGGGAATGAACGATGCTTGAAGAAAAGAGTAGACTGTTGAGTGAACTTTAAGGAATTTTAAATACCTGTGGTTTGCTTTGTGTTTCTCCTTCCCTCTCTTTTGTCTCTTTCCAGACTACTGTAATATAGACTGAGTTTAGGCAGTATTTACATGTCTTCTTTTCTTTCACAGAGTGATATCTATGATGAAGTACAGTAGAGCACCTTCATAAGTGGTATCACACAAGATCAGTGCAATCAATGCTGAAAGC